>BSBK01007761.1:0-310000 GCA_027943335.1 Chamaecyparis obtusa | reverse complement strand
AAAGTTTACCAAAATAATAGAACAGTGTGTAATGTACTAAAACTAAAAGAAATGGCTATAGATACTAGATCAAATATATAGTTTTCTAATGCATATTTGGTCCACTTATGAAAGTGATTTTAAATAGTTAGCCTCTTTTTTATCCCTATTGCATTTTAATAGAAATTGATATTTGTGAAAATGGAAAGATTTGTATTTAAAAATAATAAAATAAAATGTGGAAAATACGTAATCTATAGGATTGAAGATTTAAAAGTATAAAGACCTTGTTCATTCTAGAGTGTATCCAAATCTCAAATTGGTGTTTTTGTATCTTTATGTGAATCTCAAATTAAATCTTTAAAAGAGAAAAACCATGATAAACATTTTTTTTTCATTTGGTCATTTCTTATTCAATAAAATAGATAATTAATTATAATATCTTTTATTAGTACTTGTCTTACTGTTTCAATAATATTTTTTAATATAATAAAATAGATGGAATAATAAAATAAAATAATATTCAAAGTTATTCTTAAAAAAGTAAGATAATAATAAAATATAAACTCACATTTTTTTTAGTAGTAATATTATAAAAAAAAATTTAAAAATTTTTTTAAGCAATGCACCAAACAATATTAGACCTTCAAGGGTTTTTGTAAATGAAGTATCCATAAATAATTTTAAAACAAGAAAATTTCTTTCAAAACACATTTTGTTGAAATATAGTAGTTGGATGGTGTCTTCAAACCATTGAATTTCTAAATGACAATTAGATTGTACCCACAATTTGTCATTTCTTTCTTGGACTATTTTTATTTTAAAATTTCTTTAGGGGATAGTTAGATTTTTTGTGTGATTGAAGCTTTTAAGAATCTTACTATTTGTAGCCTTACTATTCATACACCTTCTAATCTGATTTGCAATCTCCAATTTCTCTTTTCACATGAATATGCCACCATAATGATCTTATCACTTTTATCTTCTTATATACAACTTCTTGAAGAGGTGCTAGATGTTCTAGATTCTTCTCCTTTAAGTGGTGCTAACATTGGGTATATTTCCAATGCATATTAATCTTTAATTATCATTGGTTGAAATCACCTTGTAATCATGTGTAATCATTTGATTTCAATCTCTAATGTTCTATTATTCAATCTCCTCTAGATTTGTAAACCATTTTTTGATTGGTGTCTAAGTTCAATGTACTTAGATCTCATCTAGCTGTGTCAGCCTACTCTACTCGATAATACATTTTCTCTATCTCGGTAACTAGGTTCTCTTCTTAGTGCTTGGTGCTCGTTTATACCTCACTAGGTGTTGGTAATAAAAGGAAAAATAAATTAGGTCCATTAATAGACCAGAATCATGCTTTACTCAGTTTTACACCCTTTGTGTGTGAATTAAGAGTCATGTCAAAAGACCTCATCCTTACATTCTTTCTCTTTCTTCCCTTAACAACATGTCAGTCATCCTCCAAGCTAGCCACTACTTTTTGCCAGTCCAAAACCTAGATTTGAACCACTAACATTCCCTCCCCTTGTTGGGAATGATTCTCCCCTGCCAAATCATCCCTCAACTCTTGAGTCCCAACTGGGATCTTTTTTTCTTTTTCGGTAGGAGTTGAGCTACCCCATTATCCTATAAAACCAACCCATCACAATCCATACTAGTCATTTTTTCATTGTTTTCTATAGGTTGTTCAACCTTATCCACCTTAGAAGACAATTTCTCCCTTGTCATAGCTTCAAGAAATCTCTTTTTTCATTCAACCTTCTTCTCAACCATGTAGTGTTGGGAAGAGTCACCATTCCACCATGAAGCGGGTATATGCACTCAGCCTTCTCTACACTAAAATACCATACATTCCATCTAGAAACATACTCTACATCTAAAGGGAACCCCTTCATGATCCAGAGGCTGAAGCCAGGTGCTCTTTGAAGTTTTGATCATACTTTGTGTAGGAAGCCCCTTAGTAATATATATTTCTACCAACATTTCAGCATATGTAGAGTGGAGGAGATTCGAAGAGCCTTCATCTACCAACAAAAAATCCTCTAAAGTATCTATGTGTGTATGCTAAACACCTTCATGAAATTAGGATTATTAACTAACAATTCAAAGCAAATACAATGCAAATTTAAACTAAGAAATAAATTTAACATCCATGACATCTCATGGTTCTCTAATTCGATGTGGTAAGTAGAGCTCTCAACTTTGTATTCCCTACTAGTGACACTTCTAAAATGAGAAATATATGATACTAATATGCCTAATCTAGCTCACAATTCTCCATTATGCTATGATAAAATGCAAATGCAAATGATAAATGCTCTCAATTGCTCATAAAATGACTATAATAAGGATGCTTTACTCTTGAAATCTCTAATTTTTTTCTATGCTCTCAAAATACCTCTTATATATAGTAAATTTCCAAGGGTAGGGGGTAGAGTGAAGTAATCATGATTTAGCATTGGTTGAGTCAAAAACTTTGCAATGTTTTTAAATGGGGGGACAATTTAAATGTGTATCTCAAAGCTTTGGACAAAGAGAAAATCTAAGTGGTTTAGATTCAAAGTTGAATTTGTGTGATCAAGATTCAATTCCTTTGAGTGATCCATGTGTTGTGTTCTCAATTTTCATTGGTTCCTCAAATCTTTGTTGAAAGAAATTAAGATTTATTAAATTCCATCAATTAATTAATTTAGCCATGTAGGGAATAGGTTCACTTTGATTTTTTATTTAAAAACTATACAATTAATTGATAAAAACAATTATATAGTGTATTTGATCCCTTTAAGCTTGTATTTTAATTTTTTGATGTCATTATTTAATTTTTCCGTTGATTTGATGATTTTGTCCATTTTGATTTGATAAATGTCCATTTAATTTTATTTGATCCTTTTGATGAGAATTTAAGCATTTTTATGATTTTGAGCCATTTTTATGATTTTAAGCACTTTGTCCATTTTTCAATGTCTACAAATGCCCCTCTTTGAATTGATGTGCAAAGCTCATTAATTCAAAGAAATTTTTAGTCCTGATCGCTTTTAGGTCCTAATTTACCGATTCACTGATACACCACTGATATGAGTTGATATGCCTGTGATATGATACTGATACTTGATGATATGATATGCCCCACTGATAATAGTTCAAAAATTTTGATGCCTTGATGCCCCAAATTTGATACTATGCCTATTTTGATACTCTGATGCCCCCTCAGAAATGAAAATAGATTGATCTCTTGATAGAAAATTTGATTAAATTGATTAATTCATTCATTGATTGATCCAATATGTTTTCATTTCTCAAAATATTGATGATGATGCTTATTTAAATAATTCTTTGGTTCGATTGATAGGTTGACATAGGTCAAAAGGTCAAAATTTACCTCTAAATTAGGTCAAATTAGCTTAAATAGGTTGAAAAACCTAGATTTACTATTCATTTTCACTTTGACTTCTTGAGATTTTTCTCTGATCCTTTAATTCCCTTTCACAATCATTAACCTGATTCACGAGCACCGGTTCGAGAGAGGTCATCATTATCAGAGGCCACTAGACTATAGACCTCCAATGAGTCATTTTCAACCTTCCTTGTGCATTTATTGCTCATTTATAGCATTTATTGTAATTTTTTCTTGCTCTTGTAGATTATTTTTTGCAAAATGATGTGTAGGAAAGGTTTAATGCCACATAAGCCTATAAAATAATGCATTTGCGCTTTTTACTGATGCCTCCGCATAGTAAAATGCCACCTAGAAACCTTTTAATCTTTCTTGATAAGAATATGATGTCATGTAGCACTAGGGTTTTCTTGCCAATTTATATATGTTTTTTCCGCGTATAAAACCCTAGCTTTAAAATATCACCTAGGTTGTGTTAAGTGTCGCCTAGTGTTGTAAAATGTCATGTGAAATGTTAAGGGATGTGTGCTAATCATAAAGTGTCACGTAAGATCTTTTCTACACCATGTAAGGTAAAATGTCACTTAGTAATAGGCAAATGATGCCTGCAGGACTATGAAAAATTTTAATAGGAATTTTTATTTTCTGACTAAAATTTGATGTCTTTGACTGATCAATTGAAATCTCCAAGATAGTTAGGTCTGTTGTAGTTAAACAAAATAATTGATTAGGATATCAGGATAATGGTACTAATGAATGGTTGAGTTGGTCAATCTGATAGGATAATTGATCTAATAGGTTGGATTCTAATAGGACTTGATTGATCATATGCTTGTGAAAAAGCATAGATTGGTAGGATTGATAATTCATTCTCAGGATACAGAGACATGAACAAATGATACTGAATTGATAGGATTGATACTTTTGATTAACTAGTTGACTTAAGATAACTCATTGATATAGTATACTGATATGATTCCCTTGATTTGCTAAATAGGCACATTTCCATAAGCTTTACATACGGACCGTAGCTTCATGGATACTTGATTTGAGTCAGGATCTTACTCCCATAGAGTATCATGTGATCGATATCTGTGGGCTCAGTTTCCTTCTTGATATCCCATGGTTTCAGTTAAATCATAGTCTCCTTACAGTTGTGGCAGAGTGTTGGCACTCTGACCATAATACCTTCCATCTACCTTTCAGAGAGATGATGATCACTCCAGAGGACATGTATCGATTATTGCACATTCCTTGTTAAGGGGAGATGGTGTACTATGACTCTATTTATGATAGTACAATATGTAGATGAGTGTTTGGAGATAACACCATTGATGATGACACAATCATGAGGGCATAGTTCATTTCATTTCCCACATTGCCAGCAATATTGGGTGCTCTGATCGATGGATTGTTGCTTCTTGACCAATGAGGTCATGGTTTCTTGGTTGGATGGGGTCAGATTCTTGAGGATTTTCTTTCACAGCCTCGCAGTTTGATTAGGGTTCACATTTTTTTGCCCAACTTTATCATGATTTACATGAGGTGGTGTACTGATCTAGTGCATCTTTTTCAGCAGGTGCTTTCATCTTACATTTATGGGTATGGGAGCATCTTCCCATCACTAGGCTAGTATCAGACAGGATTCGTCGTCGAGGATTCTATTCTTTTCTATATAGTGGCATGGTTGTCCAACATCATCTGGGAAAGCTTGAGTATTAGCACCAGGTTATTTATGATCTTGATTAGGTCTATTGGCGACCATATATAGGTTGTGAGAGATGGAGGGAGGATGATGATGAGCTCTTGTATACATTTTCTCCTCACTGGATGATTCGTAGAGATATGACTATGATTGAGTGATTTTGCTTTGGCCAAATCTCCAAACAGTATGATAGGATTTGAGATATGTCACAGGGTATAGAGTTTTGGCAGAGTGGTCCATGTTGGTTTCTTAGATAGATTTTTAGTTTTCCTGTGACCAGATTGCACGAATGACATATTGCAGATGGGATTTGTTTGTAGATGTTGTAGATGCTAGTATGTCATGTGATTATTGAGACTGGTGGGCTTGAAATAGGTTTCTTTGATTTACAAATCTAGCAGAGCCTATCCCAGGCTGTGATGAGAGATTAGATGATGATGGCAGGGATGGTGGTGGTGGCAGGAGGAGACATTGGAGATGACAAGCTCAAAGAGGATAGAGAGATCCTCAGATCATGGGTCAAGGATGAGATAGGCCATGGGTGAGAGTTGGACATGTGAGGGTTAGGGATAGGGATGCTCAGTAGGATCAGGGACCTAGAGCAACAACATTACAAGGCTAGCAGAGACAATAGAGGGTCTGGAGATAGGGACATATTGATGCTACTAGATAGATTCCTGGTGGACATGATCCTTTGGTTTAGTTACAATGAGTTTCATTGGCATAGTGGGAGAATATTCTGACACAGTAGGTGCCTCCACAGGTTCCTTAGTCTTAGGGTATAGGTCAGGGTTCATAGTCTACTCCCAGCATGGATACTATAGCTCAGGATGTGAAGATGCTACAGATACATTTTTCAGATGTGGTTGGTATATTAGATCAGGTAGCCACCATGATGTAGTAGTTCATGGTGATGATGGCATAGAGGCCTAGCATAGCAAGTAGTTCTCGAGCTCCTCCTTCATAGGATAGATAGGATGACAGGGGTCCAGATGGATCAGGTGCTAGGGATGGATCGGGTGTTGCTACAAGATCGTGATGATTTGATGAAAGATCTGCTGATGTCTATTGTATCATGTCATTGATGTTTATGATTATTGATTAGAACTTGATGTACCACTTGATGACTTTGTTTCTTGATGTACTTATGTACTGGATCATTTGATGTTTATGAACACTTATATGATGATGATATACTTCTCTTGATTCTCTTGATGATTTTATCATGAAATTATCTTTTGATGCAATGATATATGATGTTTTTGATACATTTACTTTTGATTATGTTATGGATGCAATGTATCTTATATTTGATATAGATAATGAATGCAAATGATGATGGAATTGTGTTGCTTTTTTTTTTTCAATGTATGGATGCAATTGTGTTTTTATGCATGAATATGGATAATGCTATGAATGCAACTATGTCTTTAACTTGATGTATGCAAATGATGTATGATTCTCTTTTCTTTATTTTTCTCAGATATATGGATAATGAGTAATGAATAATGCTATGAATGGATGCAAAAGATAATCTCATTTTTATTGAGTTGAACCAAGTATATGTTTTGATGACATTGATTTGAACCCCCTTTTTGTATTTGATTAACCAAGATTTTATAAACTCACTTTCCTTGGAAAAATAACTACAAACAAATGCACTTAATCTAATATGATAATGCAATGCAATGCAACTAAGTGTCACTAGCTTTTTAGAAAAGAAATGCCATAGGGAAATATTTTCATCATTGAGCTTTGTAGGACCTTTAAAGCAAGTACAACCATCACTAACCACATCATGATGATATGAATACCACTTTCTATAGATTTTTGGTAACCTCTTTGGGGAACTAGTACAACCCTCACTAGTTGAATAACCAACTATGGGAGTATGAATACTGATTTCAATGGATTCAATGTTGCAAGTGGATTTTGGTATTAAGATATAGAAGATATAAATAGCCAAGGTATCCATTTGCGTAAACAAGAAAAGATCAATCCATCTCCTTATGTGAAAGTCCTCGATGGTTCTTTGATGACCATGTCATTAGATGAATTCATATGAGTTGTTGGATATCCCTTAAGATAGTCACTCAAAGGAAATAAAATATCATGTCTTCATCATTGCCAATCTAGTCAAAACATCATCGATTAGCTAAAAAGACCCGATAAAAAGTCAATGCAATAAAGATTATCAAAAGCTTCAAGTGTTTTGCAATGTATCACAATTTTCAATGAGATTTCTAAACATTGTGATCATTTAAGTGTTGTCAATTTTTAATCATGAATAATAGAGTCAATGAAGGTTCAAGGATCAAGTTGTAGGATCAAATACTTGGGTATGAACAATGATATCCATCAAAGGTTCAACAAAAATCTCTCTCTTCTGAAGCTCTGATAAGTCTTTCTCTGATGTGTGACTGAAAAATAGCACTATTGAATCTAGTTGTACCAAAAATCCAATCCTTTCTTTCCCCCAAGTGATAACTATGATCATGTGACAAACTTAGGGCCATAGGAAATGCAATGATGCAGCTAAAAGGCTTTATTTTGACTATGCACAAATGATGGATGCAATGAAGGTTTACAAGTGAGATGATGGAAATGCAATATGTACATATGCGACTTTAGGAAAGACTTAGGGGAAACAAAAGGTGCTTGTTTACCAAGTTTTCACCTTTTGGGATTTATTTATCTTCTTTCTCTTTTTCACTTTTTTCATTTTTTTTTCTACCAAGGCACCTATTTGCTAGGTTTTTTACCAAGGCACTTTTTATCTTTTTTTCCTTTTTTCTTTTTTTTTTCTTTTTCTATTTTTTTTTTCAATGTTTTTTATCTTTTTGATTTTTTTATGTACAAAAGTGATGCTTGAGTCATGGGATACACACTCGTATGATACTCTTTCTTTTCTGATACTCTTTTATCTTATTAGGTATAAAACCTCTTTAGATGAATGCTATTAATGGGCTCTTGTAATTCCTCCCCATCACAATTGGCTAGTTTATAGGTTCCTGTGCTAAATGAAGAAACAATGACAAATGGGCCAAGTCAATTTGCTTCCCATTTTCCTTTCTTTTCTCTTTCTGCTTGATTCTTAGGATTCTCCCTTAGCACTAGATCACCTACTTGAAAGACTTGTGGTTTGATATGCTTGTCATAGTTTCTTGAGATCCTATTTTGATAGACTTTCAAGTGTTCATAGACTTGTGTTTGGTGTTCTTCCAACAATTCCAATTGTTGAAGTCAAGCAACTCTATAATCCTCATCTGTTATTAGGCCTAGCAATGATACTCTTAAGGATGGGATTTCAACCTCTAAAGGTAGAATAGCTTCAGCTCCATAAACCAAGGAATATGGTGTAGCTCATGTAGGTGTCTGAATGCTAGTTCCATATGCCCATAAAGCCAAGTTGATTTGCACATGCCAATCTCTTCCTAACTTGTCCATTTCCTTGAGGATAATAAATGGAAGAAGAGTGATGGGTAATATGGAATGTATCACAAAGTTTATCTACATCTTTGTTCTTGAATTACTTTCCATTGTCAATGATGATGGCATAAGGAATACCATATCTACAAATGATGTGATTCAATTTGAACATGGAAATTTGTTTTCCTGTAGCTGTGATCAAAGGAATCGCTTCTACCCACTTAGTAAAATATTTCATAGTAGTAATGATGGACTTGTGCCCATTGGATGCCAGTGGATAAATTACTCCAATCAAGTCAAACCCCCATTGATAAAATGGCCAGGGTGTAACAAAAGGATGTAATTCTTGTGCCGATACATGTATCATGTCACCATGGTATTGACATTTTCTACATAGTTTCACAAAGTGACAAGCATCCTTCTCTAAGGTTTTTCATAAATACCCCATATGGAGGATCTTCTTGGCTAGGTTTAAACCACTTGAATGTGATCCGCAAATGCCTTCGTGAACCTCATGTAAAGCTAACCTAGACTCTTCTTCCTCTAGACATCTAAGTAAAGTCCCATTGAGACCTTTGTGATACAATGTGTCGAAAAGGATAATGTAACGGGTTGATTGTCAGATAAAGTTTCACTTTTGGGCTCATGATTGGTCTAGGGGTAACACTTGGTCTTTGAGATATGTATAGATAGGGTCTTACCAAGGTGAGTCATGTCCATTGAGTAATGCAATGATTTGGATATCAGGAAGGTCAAATGTTGGTTTCACCAACTCTTCCACCAAGAATTCGTACCTCTCATTCTGATCTAGTTTTTGTAATAACGAAGCTAAGGTAGCCATGGCATCTGCTGCTCTATTCTTCTTTCTTGGAATTTGTTCAAAAGTGATCAAAGCAAAGTACTTTTTCCAAGCATCAATCATAGTCTTGTATGGCATGATTTTTTCATCTTTGGTATTGTACTCATCATTAACTTGATTGATTACTAACTAAGAGTCTCCATATACTTGTAACTCAGTTATGTTCCATTCTAGAGCCATCTTAATCCTGATGACTAAAGCTTCATATTCGGCTATGTTATTGGTGCATGGGAACAAGAGCTTATAAGATTTTGGAATAGTATACCCTTGAGGGGTAATCAAAAATATACCTATGTTAGATCCTCCTTGGTTATATGATCCATCAAAGTATAGTCTCCATGTTTTGGTTTCTATGTTAATAATTGCCACATCGGGAAACTCTACTTGAATAGGATGTGTAGAAGCCATCAGATTTTCAGCTAAGTGATCTGCTATCACTTGTCCTTTAATGGATTTTCTACCTACATACTCAATATCAAACTCACTTAATATCATGACCCATATTTCTATCCTACCCATTAAGGTAGTTTTGCTAAGAAAGTACTTTAGAGGATCAATCTTAGCAATCAGCTTCACTTTGTGCATCAACATATAATGTCTGAATTTTTGTGAAGTGAAAACAACCGCTAAGCAAGATCTTTCCATGAAAGTGTAGTTTAGTTCATATTTAATCAATGTGTTGGCAAGTTGGCTATACTGATGTATATGACTTGATATAGTGTTGTCATTATGGAAATAGTCATATAGCAGTTTGGAGTCAGTGCACGTAAAGAGAAGATCAGAAATTAGTTAAGTGTTGAAGACTGGACAGTGTATAGAGTTCCTACAGCTCAGAACATCAGCACACATGTGTATGGATGAATTATGGTATGCACCCTGGAAGTTAAGCTTGTTAGACTATATTCTTTCTTAGTCTATGAGCGCATAAGCAGATATGCAAGGATGTGAAAGTTATAGTCAGTTGAAGTTGCACAGCCAGTAAGTGCCAGTAAAGAATAGAGCATGGAGCCGACAATTAGCATTTTGGTTTGCGAATATAATGTAATCTTGTAAAGGCTATGCACCTATTTTATTTAGGTTTTTGACATGTATAATTGTTTTTTTGTAAGCACGCTTAAGCCAATTCATTTGGAAGCGTTATATGCAATAGGTCTAAGGGCTGACCTAGTTGTTTATTTTGTATGAGCATATAAATATAAGGTGTGCCCATTGTATTTAGTATGAATGTTGATATAGAGTTTTGATAAACATAGAAGAGTATGAGAAGATAGCATAAGATGTATTAGAGCTTTTCTAGATGTGAAAACATCAATGCATCAAAGGAATTGATTTGACAAGCAGTGTCACAGTGATAGTTCACCTGGCAGAAATAGTGTGTATCTGAGATCAGAAGGTCATAGCCTTCACTATTTGAGCAGTGAGCTCTAGGATAGTGAGTCCACTCCCCTAACATGGATTATTGTAAAAGACTCCTAATAGGGTCTGACCCTTAACAAGGTCTACTGTACTTAAAGCATTGTAAAGCTACTCCTAACAAGGTAAAGGATCTTCTAACAAGGATCAAAAAACACTAGTGTAGAATATTAGTGGGTGTCAATTCCCACCAGGGTTTTTACCTATTTGGGTTTCCCCGTAATCATATTTGTGTCATGTGTTGATTTCATGTTTCATGTTTATGTGAATGTTTAATTCAGTACTTAAGAATTTAAGTTCAATATAAAGATTAAATTGAAAAGTTAAAATATAGTGAACACTGATTCACCCCCCCCCCCCCACCCTCTCAGTGTTCCCATTCCTAACAATTGGTATCAGAGCTCTGGTCCTTAGCATAGAAGTTTAACCACTTGAGGAGATCATGGACAAAGAAGAAATGAAACATCTGAAAAGAAATCTTGAAGCATCCCTTGAAGACCTAGATAAATCAGAAAGAGAAATTGAAGAACTAAAAGAAAAAATTAGTGATGGATAGTTTTTCATAAAAAGGCTAAGAAAGGATTTGAAAGAATGCTCTACCAGTGATCTAGGAGAAAAGATCAAAAATTTGAATGAAGAAAATGCATCTATGAAATAACTACTTGAAGAATTTGAGTATAAGCTGATCAACAATTAGGAAGTCTACAATGAACAAGTCAAGGAGAACCTTCAAATCAATGAAGAACTAAGACAAGCAAACATGGAAATCTTGGAGCTAAGAAATAGCAAAGAAATCTTGGAGTTTGAATTGAAAGCAGAAAAGAATCATATTGACAAGTTACACACCAATTCTGATTTGATAGAATCTTAGTTGTATGCAAGAAGAGCCAAAGGAGACACTAGCTGTATTGGTTACAATGAAGCACAAAATCAGATTGACAACATGTGAGCAAGAAAGGACTCACAAAAGGACTCTACTAATGCTAAAAAGACTAAAGATCAAACCAAAGATAATGGTGGACCTCCTAAGAATGAGCGCAAGCCTGTAGAATGCACCTATTTTGCATGTAACAAACATGGTCACATTGTAAGGAACTATAGAGAGGTAAGACCTTTTAATGGGTACTATTATTCATGCAATAGATTTGGTCATAGAGCTATGAATTGCAAGACTAGTAAGAAGAACAAGATTCAACATGATCAAAGAAATCAGAATCAGACAAATGTAATAAGTTCTCAGAATGTTACATGTCAAATATGTAACTATAATGGTCACTCAATGAAACAATGTAAAATGGTGACTCATGTCAATGCACCGAGCAATATAAGGCCTCCAATCATTTTTCACTCTTGTAACAAGGCTGGACATATCTCTAGGTTCTATAGATCAAGGACGCAGCCCTAAAAAGGTTGAAGAACCTATTTTGGACCCCGAAGGAGAATTTAATTTTTTCAAAGCCTTAGATGATGTGAGCATGATTTGGTTAGATAAAAATAAGGACAAAGTTGAGGAGATTTTATTGGATGCATCCGCAGTGGATGCACCCTCTACATCTAGATGAATGGCCCTCAGGGTCATAGGGGGAGCTAATTTAGCTCTAGACCCCTGTGTGGTTGGTATACTCATCCTCAAAGTATGCACCTTTGGACTTAAGCTTTTGGAGTATAGAGGTACCTTTTTGCAAGAGTGCACATGCTGACTGTGAACAGAACTTGAGTTGGAAATTTTAAAGTAATAGCCTGGTTTACGTGACTTACATTAATGGTGGAATTTTCACTTTAAGTACACAAAAAGTTGTTTGATCACTCATTGCATTTGAATTCAAAGTGATTGAAGAGTATAAAGAGCCTTGGAAGTTGTTGCGAAGACTTGGAGATTGATCTATTAGTGTTTGTAGTGCATTTGATTGGTTGCAGAAACCCTATCTTGTTGCATCAATTCGGAAGCCTTCAGACTATCTTGGAGTTCAGTTGGAAAGCAATTAACAAGTAAGTCATGGCCACTCCCATATTTTTTGATGTTTTTCAGAAGAAGAGATACATATTCAAGAAGCACCTATTTAAATCAACCCTAGATGATTTATAGGGAGCATTCTCCCACACGCCTATGGGCGTCATGCATGTCGAGGATATTAGGGCATATATCCACTACAAGAAAGAACTAGTAGGGTTGGATAGGTTAAGGGTGCACATAGATTCCATGTTGAAACTAGACAAAACATTCATGGATGAATATGTCAAATGGAATGATCACCCTATTGTTGAGTATGCTATGGCATATGAATTCTATGAGACATAATGGATAAAGATACTATTAAGAAGAATTCATGATGACCTATTTTGGATAGGTGATGTGATGGTCAAAATCACCAGTGACCTTATACATGAGATGACAGGCCTTTTCAGGACAAGCACCATCCTTCCTGTGGGAAAGGATGTTAGGAAAATAGTTGAGAAAACTTTCAAGTCTAGGAGTCATAGGCGTGGGATGAAAATTGAGCCTATTGAGCAAGAAAACATCAAATTGATGTCAATGATACTTGGATACAGGTTCCATTACACTAGTAGGATGAATAGTGTGTATGCAGGCACAATTCTAGCAGCCATCAGACTTGTAAAGGAAGATGGAGAGTTCAACTTGTGTGAGATCTTGCATGCACAGTTGATTGATAACATCAAGGCTATCAAGCATGACAAGACAAAGATATTTAGGTTTGGGTCATTAATAATTTACATGTACCTTCATATAGTTGGAAGAGTTTCAGATATGTATTTGGACAAGTCCATTCCAACCATGTCACAGATTTCCAACAAAGAATCCACTAGAAGTACATTGACAGATTATGTCACATTGGAATTGAAGACCTTTAGGGTTCAAATGCAAATGTGATATAGAATTCTAGAGAGCATTATGGAAAAGTACAAGGATTCAATATATTTTATGGTGGAGACAAACACAACTTGTATGGAAGCTATTGAACCAATAACTAAGTGGATTCATCCACTTGGGTATGAGGTAGAGGAACAAGTCCTTGAAGTGCACAGGTACTACTATCAGCCCCAAAAGATCCTAATGAACCTAGATGGGGAACTTATAAGGAGAACACAAGAGAAGTAGATACAAAGCTAAATAGCACAACAACAAAAAGAAAGGTTGCTAAAGTCACATTAGAGATCTTGAGAATACATGGTGTGTCTCAAGTAGTTCTTAACAAAGCAAAAGAACAAAACATTGCTTTGGAACTGAAGAGCACAGATGCAGCTAAAGTAGAATCATATGATCCTAAGATGAAGAAGGTAAGGATAGAGAAAACTGATGTATAGAAGGATATAACTAATGATACTTCTTCTATGCCCAAGGAAACCATTGACCTTACTGCTCCTCCAGAGTATAAGCCAATAGTCAAAAGGAAGAAAGAAGCCAGCACTAGTCATCCATCCTCATGAGCTACAAGGAGCAAGAAAAACATTCAAGCACCTCCTAAGGTAGGATTCAGACCAAGCCTTAAAGTATTGAGCACAAGAAGTGTTGATGAGGGTAGAATTGACCAAGTAGGGAAGTTTTATGAAACATACAGTGAGATTGAAAAATCAAAAATACATGGTATGATTGTTAAACACATGATAAAGTTCAAGAAGACATTTGTTGAATTGAAAACAGCAATTCTAGATAAGGTATGGGAGATAATGGATACCTTGAAGAGACAAGCCACTGAAGAAGACTTCAGAATAAGGGAACAAATTCTTGATTCCACTCTTCCAATATGTTATGTTGAAGAAAAGTCACTATTATTGAATTTGGTGAAGCCGCACTTAAGGTCAAAGATGAGAATTATACACCTCATGAACAAAGACTATGAGCTGATAGAGAAGGCCTTTGAGAAGGTATTCTTAGAGCAGCACATGAAACCTAAGTCTATGCCCATCACTCAAGCACCTAGTAAGTAAGGTGAAGCAGCAGAGACCATCAAGGTACAATCTATAGGTCCTCAGGATTCAGTGCCTAAAGTAGAAGCACAAACAGAGGTAGATAAGTTTGCGCCCATAAAAAAATCACTCAAGGATAGCACCATTATCATTGATAATATAAAAATAACCATGGCGGCCACTGATACTGATTTGGATAAGTTTGAAGAAGCTTTTGTGAGCACACAAGAAGTTGACATGTTATGTAGCAACACACCTCCTAGTCAGCAAGAAGAGGTATTGATTGAAAATGTAACATATAAGGAAGAAGAAGATAAGATCGAAGGAAAAGAACAAGAGAAAGATGAAACTTATGTTGAACTAACCAAGGTAAAACTAGAAGTGATGGACAACACTCCCATCACTCCCTCCTCAGCATTGTTGTCAAGCTTGACACCTGGCACATCCAGTTTGGATTCATGGAGAGAAGACCTGATTAAGTTCAGCATCCTAGCTATGGAGAAGGAAAAGGAGAAACAAGTCATGAGAAATCCTCTCCTTGTGGAATTAGTGAACATTCTAAATTTTTTTTTTCCTATGGACAAGAAAGTGTCTAAGGTACACTCTGTTGATGATGTGAGTACAATTATATCACATATTAAAAGCAACTTCTCAAGCCTTGCAGATTTTGCATCCCTAGTTGCAGAAGAAAAGTATCTAGAAAAGAGATTGAATGATTTGGCCAATAACTTTGCACTTGACCTTAGTTCCATGAAGACCAGTCAAGAATCCTTGAAAGAATTTCCAGCTCAAGGAAGAAAAATTATTGTAGAATGCATGGATCAAGATAAGCTCACCAATGCTCACTTCAAGAAAATAAAAGAGGTAGAGGCTATGATTGAGAAAGTGAAGAGTTTAGTGAAAGACCCATCCATAGATGTGAACATGTGCAACAATGTCTACCAAGGTCAGATAGACAAAATTGAGAAGGTAGAGAAAGAGATGGAAAAGATAAGGTCTAGACAGACTCGGTTGAGGAATGCTCTTGCACCCTCACTAGACATTCTCAATCAGAATATCAAGGAGATTGATGTCACCATGGTGACATATGATCAAGGTCTGAGCATAGACTTGAAGAAGATGGAGAAGCTACAATATGCTTTATGCACCCATCTGCAGATAGTAAACTCATTGATAACCTTTTGGAAGAAGGAGATCCATAACCTTAGGATTGCATATCTGGATGTTTTCCCTCAGTGAGTATGTGTAGATATACTTTTTTCTAACACCTTTGTCATTAATTTCAAAGGGGGAGTTGTGTATAGAATATGGATTATATATGTATAGGGAGATATAAGATTATGTATAAGAAATGTATAGAAGACAAAAAAAATTTGTATTAAGGACAGTTAGCAACTTGGCCATATTCCTTTGTTGCCATCAATGAAAAAGGGGGAGATTGTTGGAAAGTTGGCTATAATGATGTATATGACTTGATATAGTTTTGTCATTATGGAAACAAAGTTATATAGAAGTTTGGAGTCAGCACACCTAAAGAGAAGATCAGAAATCAGTTAAGTGTGGAAGACTGGACAGTGTACATAGTTCCTGCAGCTCAAAGCATCAGTGCATGTGTGTATGGAAAAATTATAGTATGCACCTTGGAAGTTAAGTTTGATAGACTATATTCTTTCTTATTCTATGAGCCCATAAGCAGATATGCAAGGATGTGAAAGTTACAGTTAGTTGAAGTTGCACAACCAATAAGTACTAATAAAGAATAGAGCATGGAGCCGATTGTTAGCATTTTGGTTTGTGGATATAATGTAATGTTGTAAAGGCTATGCACCTATTGTATTTAGGTTTCTAACATGTATACTTTTTTTTTTGTCAGCACACTTAAGCCAATTCATTTGGAAGCATTATATGTAATAGGTCTAAGGGCCGACCTAGTTGTTTATTTTGTATGAGCATATAAATATAAGGTGTGCCCATTGTATTCGATATGAATGTTGATATAGAGTTGTGATAAGAAGAGAAGAGGTATGAAAAGACAACATAAGATGTATTAGAGCTTTTCTAGAGGTTAAAGCATCAATGCATCAAAGGAACTGATCTGACAAGCAGTGTCACAATGATAGTTCACCTGGGAGATATAGTGTGTATCTGAGATCAAAAGGTATTAGCCTTCACAATTTGAGCAGTGACCTCTAGGATAGTGAGTCCACTCCCCTAACAAGGATTATTTTAAAAGACTCCTAACAGGGTCTGACCCTTAACAAGGTCTACTATACTTAAAGCATTGTAAAGCTACTCCTAATAGGGTAAAGGATCTTCTAACAAGGATCACAAAACACTAGTGCAGAATATTAGTGGGTGTCAATTCCCACTAGAGTTTTTACCTATTTGGGTTTCCTCATAATCATATTGGTGTCATGTGCTAATTTCATGTTTCATGTTTATGTGAATGTTTAATTCAGTACTTAAGCATTTAAGTTCAGTATAAAGATTAAAGTGAACAGTTAAAATACAGTGAACACTGATTCACCCCCCCCCCCCCCCCCCCCCCCCCCGCCCTCTCAGATGTTCCCATTCCTAACACAATGTTCTACTCAAGTAGTAGATTTATGTTTCTTTTCCTTTATCATCTTCTTGTGCCAAAAGAGCTCCTAAGGACCTCTCGGTAGTAGATATGTTCAGCCGCAAAGGTTTTCCCTTGTTTGGAGGCATTAGAATTGGTGGATTTATCAAATAAGTCTTCAATAAAGTGAAGACTTTGTCACATTCTTCATCCCACATGAAAATAGTGTCTTTGTGTAGCAACCTTGTGAATGAATGGCACTTTTAGGCTAATTGAGAAATAAATCTCCTTATTGAGTGAATCTTGCCTTGAAGGGACCTCATTTGGCTTATGTTCTTTGGAATCTCCATATCCATTATTGCTTGGACCTTTTCCAGATCTACTTCAATTCCTTTTGTGGAAACTATGTAGCCTAAAAATTTTTTAGATTGCACACTAAAAGAACATTTTTTTGGATTAAATCTCACTTTGAATTTCTCCAATCGAGTGAAGATCTTTTCTAGAATTTGCAAGTGATCTTCTCTTTTATGTGACTTTGCCAATATTTCATCCACATAATCTTCTAGAAAGGTGTGCATCATGTCATGGAAGATAGTGATCATCCCCATTTGGTATGTGGCTCTAGAATTTTTAAGGCTGAAAGGCATCACGTTCCAACAAAAATTTCTCCATGGGCATGTGAACGCTTTCTTTTATTGGTCCTCAGGTGCAATTTTTATTTGATTGTACCCATTAAAACCATCCATTAATGAGAACATGGAATGACCAGCCATCAAGTCTACTATTGCATTAATGCTCAAAAGTAGGAAGTCATCTTTGGGACAAGCAAGGTTGAGATCTCTGAAATCCATGCATATGTAGATGGATTTATCATGCTTTGTGACAAGTACAATATTGGATATCCATTCCACATAGGCTATTTCTCTTATAAACCCAACCTTCAAATATTTTTCCAACTTGGCTTTGACTAGGAGAGCTATATGTGGGTGCATCTTTCTCAACTTTTGTTTGATGGGCTTTACCCTTGATGTTACATTCAAATGGTGCATGATGAAGTTAGGATCCAACCCTAGCATGTCAGCATATGACCAAGAAAAGTTCACTTGCTTGGCTTGGAAGAATTCAATGAAGTCCTTTCTTTCTATAATTGTAAGTGAAGCTGCTAGGTGTATACATTTGGGCTCCAACTCTGTTCCAGCGTTAACTTTTTCTGTCAACTCTATGAGAATTGATGACCTTTCTTAATCATGTGTCAGTAGGGTATCCAACCTCACTTCCTTTGGTGCCACAATTGGGTTTTCACCATCAGAAATTTATCATTTATTTTTACTTTTTTCAGTTCTAGTACTGCCACATGGTGGTTTTCACCACTAGAACTCTTCATTTTTTTACTTTTTTTTAATTTTTCTCTTTTTGAATTAAGAGGTTGGACCCCCACTATTCTCATCATGTTTGGCTTTAATTCATTGGTGAAAGAGGTCTCAACCACATTAAGGTATTGGGTCATTTCTTGGTCATTGGGAAAATAGAGTAAGTCATTTGTTTCGGTCAATTTCCAATCAATGAGTTCAGGATATACCAAGGATAAAGTGTCAATGGGAAAATTTTCATCCATTGGTTTCATGGACATGACCTCATTGGAGGGTTCATACATTGTATTGCTTAGGTCTATGACATGGGCTTGTTCAAGATGTTCCATGGAAGAAGGATCAAAGTCCTCTTCACTTGAGTCCTCTAAGACTTCTACGGGAAATAGCATGGGAAATACAACATGAGAATTAATCCTAACATTTGAATCATCCTCCTTCAATGGTTCCCAAAATTCCTCTATCCATGGTTGATTAAGGGGTACTTGTCCTATGTTGAGCTCTTGTATGATGGGATCTTCATTACTTTGAGTTGGTTGCCTTGGAATATTAGCATAAGCATGTATGGTGACAATCTCTTTATCATGGCATTAGTCTTCGGATAAAGTATCCCATTCATAGTCTTAGGAATCATCACTATCAACCTCGGATCCCACAGTGTTTATATGTATATAGGCATCATGCATTGGGCTGGAAATTTCACCCTTATGCTGATAACTGACCCCTGATTTTTATTCTTTTGACCTCCAGGAAGGTTCAATAGGTTCCAACAAACCTCTATTTCTTTTTCCTAAGGGTCCTCTTCCCTTATACCCCATTTTTTGCATTATCTCAAACCCTTTGCCATATTGATTGGTTTGAATATTAATATGTTGAATTCTTTCCACAGGGGTGTTTAAGGTATTATCTTCATCTTGATAAAGCCATTGAATAACTTCATCTTCTTCTTTGTCAAATTTTGGCTGGTCACTTTCTCTTACAAAGTAAGAGTTATATTTATGAGGAAGATGTGCTTTGGATAGTTTTCCATGTGTTCTTGGAGATGTAGGTAAGTCAAATAAGGAAATAGAATATTCCCCTACTTCCTTGGAATTGATTTTACATTTCTTTTCAAATGTGTGCATCATCTCACTCATGTGTTTGTAATGATCCTCTTTAGCCTTATCTTTTTCCTCTTTGGTGGGTTTGAAAAGTTCTATTGTTGGCGTAGATACTTGGTGTAAACTTTCATTTGAAATTGGACCCTCCTAACTCACTTTCTCCTTTCCTTTAGTTGATGTCGCTAAGTTAGTTTGAGGAGGTTTTAAAGTAGTAATTAATGTTAACTTAGGATCATCCACTTTAATGTCTTCAATAGTAGCTCTTGGAATAATCCATTCTCTGTTATGTGGAATAAATAATTCATGGAGAGGCTTGAGTGCATTACAATATTGGAAAGGATTTTAATCCCCTCCAATTGTGATTTCCTCACCCATGTATGGAAATTTTATAGATTGATGATAGGTGGAAGGAACCGCTTGCATCTTGTGTATCCATGGCCTTCCCAATAAGATATTATAAGTTAGTTTCATATCTAAGACTTGGCACTTTGTGTCCTTTTTGATAGGTCCAACTTGAATGGGCAATACAATCATGCCTTTTGAAGATCTTTCTGCTTCATCATAAGCCTTTATAGTAATTCTTTTCATAGGATTAATGCATGACTTGAATAATTCTAAAGATTTGACAAGGCTCAAAGTGCAGATGTTAAGACTAGCTCCCCCATCTATAAGAGCTCTCTTGACCCTATGTCTTTCAATCAAGACTTCTATATGTAGTGGTATATTTTGGGGATGTGTGATAGACATGTCATCATGGTCTGAAAATGAAAGGCAATGGGGTGCAATGAGATGTCCTACCATATTATGAAACTTATCTTCATCCAAGTTGATAGAAATGTTAGTTTCCACTAGAGCTTTCTCCAAAATATCCTTATGATTGGGAGATAGTTTCAATAACTCCAAGATAGAAATGTGTGCTGGAGTCTTTTGTAGTTGATCCACTAAATTGTGTGGCTTTGCTATTGTGGACAGTTGTTTAGCCAAAATGTCAGATTGTGTGGGACCAATAGGCTTAGGATCAACTCCTTGTAGGGTAATCCTTGAAGTTTGGCCCCTAGTGATGACATAGATGTTTCCTTTTGAGGCTGCTCCTTGATCACAATAGTATTGACAACATGCTCATCTTTGGATAGTGTATTGATAGTATTGTCATAATTATGACCAAAGTTGATGTTATTATTACCTTGCTTATTTACATTGGAAGGTCCCCCTTTCTCATGATTATAAAAAGGTTGTTTGAAAGCTGTGTGATCCTCATTACTTTGAGGCCCCTCTATGGTGATCATACCATTATCAATCAGGTCTTGCACCATGTTCTTCAGTTGTAAGAAATCATTTGTCTTGTTCCCTCTAATTCTATGATATTCACAATGACTATTCTCACTCCACCAACTGGGCTTGTGTTGTGGCCCATAGAGTTGAATGCTAGGTAAATTAATGATCTTATTGGCAATGAGGTTCCTCAATGCCTTCTCAAGAGGTTCACCCAAAGGTGTGAATGTTCTTTTGGGAGTTGGTGCCAAGAATTTCTTAAACTTGTTACCTCCTTGATTATTGTTGGTATTGTTGTTGGAAGATACTTTGGGAGCCTGATTTGTATTGTTCACATGATTAGGTGTCCTTGTGAGGGTAAATGGGGTCACTTTTAATTTATTGGCATCAACAACTCCATCGTTGACTACTCCTTTATTTTTGTTCTTCAAACCAAACTTATTATAGCTATTTGAAAAATTCTTATTCTGGTTGTTGTTACTATTGGAGGTATTGTTATTGTGGTTTTTATTATCCTTGTAAAGTTTCAATTCCCCACTTTTAACTAATACCTCTTCTATAGTCACTCCATTCTTGATGAGATATTGGAAAGACTTGGGACATTGCATTCTCAACCGATAATTCATCTCATTTCTCAAGCTATTTATGAAGATATCCATCTTCTCTTTTTCAAGTACACTCCAAGGGTGTCTAGCAAATACCGCTCTCCATCTTTGCAAAAAGAGTAAGAATCCTTCTCCATCTCTTTTTTTGGTGTTACATAAGGTTATCATTGTAACTTCATGTTTTTTGTTATATGACTAGTGTGTTGCAAATTTTGAGGCCAACTCTTCAAAGGTTTGAACGCTGGAAGGTAGTTTCAAAAACCATTCCATGGCCTTGCCTCCTAAGCTCCTAGGAAAAAACCTCATTAGGTAGGTGGTATCATGCATGAATTCCAAGCTTAGTGCACAAAATTCCCTTAAGTGATCTTGAGGATCCAAGGCTCCCTCATATTTATCATACTTAGGAAACACAACATTGCTAGGGAATGGTACCATGATCAAGCTTTTGTCGAATGGAAATGGACATAATCCTTCTATTGAAAAAGGCTTAGGAGCCCCACTTTGCTTCATCACATCTAGTTGCATTTGAAATAACTTAAATTGTTTATTCATGATGTCAATAGGGCTTTCTTCAACTTCTGGTTGTTGAAGTTGATTGACATCATAATCATGGGGAAGCTTAAGACCTACATGGGCTAGGTCTAGGAAGTATTTCTCTTTATCTTTTTCCAATGCTTTATCCATAAGCTTCATGAAATAGGGGATTTGAATAGCTTCATTAACTTTCTCATCAGTTGCATCACAAGCAGTTGGTTCACCATTACCCCCATTATTGTTGTTACTAATCCCTTGGTTGTTGGGATCTGATCCTCCTCCATCGACATAAGGAAATACCATGGTTGGCTTTATCTCTTAAGTAGCTTCTTGTGGTATTTTTGTAGTGGTAAAGGTGTCACTTGGGAAGGGAAGTTCTTGCCTCAAATATGTCCCATCCGATTGTAAGGCTTTCTTGATATAATGAGATTGAGAGTGGTTTATAACCGCCATGAACATAAAAACTCATGATAATAAGCTTGATCCCACTAGCTTGTGGCCAAATCCTCAAAATTTTCAAAAATTGTGCAGAACCAGGATTTACAACCAAGTTGAATGTAGGAACAGAAAGAACATCCAAAAGGGTATCTAAGTATGTAATCAATAATTTTTGAAACCCTCAGGAAGTGCTCGCTATTTTCCCTTTTTTGTTCTAGGCGTCACTTTCTTGTGTGTAGGCGTGACTTAAAAGTTGATACGCGTTGACTGGAATTTGTGTAGGTGGCACTCTGCAGATGTGCAGGTGGCACTTTCCTATTGATAGGCATTTTTTTGGTTTTTATAGGCATCACTTAATATATCTCAGGTGTGACTTTACTGTTGACATGCATTTTTTGAAAAGTCACAAGTGTGACTTTACTGCTGATATATGGTTTTTCTCTATGCACAGGAGGCACTTTGCAGATCAGGTTGTAAATTTTAGATTTTAAAAATTGTAAGATCAGGGCTATCAAATATTCTTTCTTGAAAATAAAGTACAAATGCAACACACACATCAAATTTGTACCATGTCCCTAAAACCACACTAAAAGTGTATGTTCAAGATCATTTTTCACTAGTATTGAAAAAGAAAATCTTACAAGCAATTCTACCTATAGTCAAATTTGGCTTTTAACATGTTTGGCTCTATAGGGTATCTTACCACTTATCAGGATTTAATGAATATTTCCATTCTAAATCATGTCAATTTCTTTTTCCCACTTGCAAGCTTCCCACATGCACAAAAGCACAATTTGGCACAATCCAAAAGGACTACTAGAGGAAGTGAAGAAACTTGCACATAACCTAGTCACTCCCCTATTAAGGAAGAGTGTATTTTTTTATAGTTGGTTGGATAGTATTGCAGCAAAAGCAATTGTCTCCCACTTGGGTCATTCCCTCTCACCGGCCTCATTAAGGCAATTTCTCAGGAGGCTAGCCCTTTATGGATCTAAATTAACTAGCATGTATAGAAAAGCAAGAAATTGAACTTAGTTCAACAAGTTTGGGAATTTGGTTCACTTAAAAAGTGAAGAGCATATCCCTATTGTTGTTCTTCGCTCCAAACACTCAAGAAACAATGGTTCAATTTCAATCTCTTGACAATGAGGTTCTTATAATTGAGGTGTTTGGTTAATTCCTTATTTTAATTAAGCTAGGTCCAATGAAAGCCACAATCTAAGAAAATGCAAGCTTGATATGATGAATACCTCTCTTTTGTAGCTAGCAAAAGGCTAGGTTCTTTTTGGGGTTTTTAGTGCTTATTTTTCTTTTACTCTATTAGCACTGGTAAAAATTTTCATGGCTACATACCCTTTTTCCTATTTTTGTGCCTCTGCAGTCTTTTTTCTCCCATTTCTTGGCTAAACCCTAGGCAAAATTTCATAAATCTAGTTGTTTGTTTGAAAAACCCTTGTGCACCCTGTTTTAATTCTATTTTCATGTTACTTTTTGGGCCACTTAAAAATCCTGAAACCCACATGTTTAAATCTTTCCTAAGTCTACCCCCCGATGGCCTTTAATATTTTCCTAGGTCCTAGCATCATTTTTTCCTAATGTTTTTGGCTAATTCTTTCCTAGGCCCAATTCTGACACCATCTAAATCTAACAGTGGGCGTATGTTCTTATAAAATTTGTTAGAGGCTTGTGAACATGCGCTAGCCACTAATTCTACTTTATGATGTATCCTATCTTTGAAGCGGGTCCACTGCCATGTTGGCACAAGTGGCATTCTTTAATTGGTTCATGTGACCATGAGTTGGACATTCTGTCAGGTGGGCCCAGTATCTCTGTATGCAGATTCGAGATCTACAATGGGCGCATGATCTCAAGGAATCTTTGGAGCCCTTGAGATTATACACAAACCGTCCGATCTTCTGTGTGTTAAAGGTTAATGATGATGGGTCTGATGTGCCACATGGTGCTGACTTGCTTTTTTCTTGATTGGTCGAGGTGTTGTTGATTCGGAGGGTTGTCAGTGGAACATGGTTACCAACTCGTCAAAGGGCCCTGACATCTGCAGGAGATCAATGGTTGGTGTAAGTTCTCATGGGTTTTGTCAGAGCCATGAGATCTAGCACCAACCGTTGATTTTTCTTTTTCTCAAGTGCTGACAATGGTGGGTCCTATTTGTTAGAGGGAGCTGATGTGCACATTTTTAAATGGTGTTGACTGCTGGCATGGACATGGACTTTTTAGGGTTTCGTGACTATTGTAAAGATTAATGTAAGCTACCTGATCTACCAAGAAATAAAGGGATCTACGGTCACATTTTAAACCGGAGCTTGTATCAATTGTTTTTCAAATTCAAATTGTTTCTGTAGGGTTTGGAGATAGTGCGCTGAATGAAGCTGTATTGCAAAACCATTTTTTATCATTCCATCTTGGTTGTGGGTGAGATTTTATGAGGAAGGTCCTAGTGGTTTTTCCAACATGAATTTTTGTGTCCTTGGGTTGGTACAAGGTCAGATCTGTTACAGAATTTGATGATTATTCTTGATCTTACTAGCCTTGCGCTTGGAGCCTGTCTTGTCTGGCTTTCATTATTTTTGTTGATTTAAGTAGTTTTGAAATGGTTGCTTTGAATGGTCATCAGTGCTTGTTGCAATCCTTGAGCTAAAAGGATTTTTCATGATCATTCAAAGGTATTGGGAGTTAGGTGTTCAAAAAATTTTGCTTAGTGAGCCCTATTCTCAGTCAAGGGTTTGTAATAGTTTTTAGTTCAGTGTTTGTTAATGAAAGAAGAAAGTTGTAGGTCTAAGCTATAGTTTGCAAGTAGGGTGCATTTTGATTCATTGTATACACAAAAGGAATTCATCATACTTAATACAAATATCTTATTCTTATCTCTCCTTTGTGTCAAGTCAAGTAAGCTTTGAGTTTTCTAGCTCATTACTTATTATTTTTATGTATCTTCATTCTTGAATTCTGATCTAGGATTGGATTAAACAATGCTCTAGATGGGATATGGGTTTTCTCTTGTCTATGTAAGGATGTTTTGTAAGTAGTAAAGATTTGGATAAATGTATTTATGGCTATGAATTCTCAAGTATTCTCAAATTCGTGTGTCTTTGTGTCTAAGGACTCTTGCCTAATGGATGAGGCACTCGCCTAAATGAGTACCTCTCTTGTTAACATACACTGGTTGAATTTATTGCATTCCAAATATTGAAATCAATAACCTTTTCAAGCTTTAGGTCTTTGGTTGTGTGGTTTTGTCACCGTATAGTAATAGAGAGTCAATGAATGTGAGGCTAGCATTTAATACTTTCTTACTATCAATCTGTTGTTTAGACCCAGTCTTTGGTGTGTGAAGTATAGTTTTGACTGGGTTAGGTGCACCCACCTTGGTTTTGCAGAGCCAAAAGTGAAGAGGGTAGTCTTGTCCCTATAGTTCATCCAGTTACCCTAAGATCCTTATACATTTTGGAACTTACCAATCCTAAAATCAACTTGAGGGTATATTGGCAGCCTAAGAGCATAAGCATCCATTTTGAACACCAACAAGATGGTGACTCCACTGGGGAAATGTTACAAAAGTCTATAATAACTAGTAGGTCATCATTGGAAGAAATAGGATTATTCTTGTCCCTTATCTTGTCAAGCACATTTGGATATTTGTTAAGTGAGGAAGTCATATTGTAAGATTCCCAATATTCTTCAGTGGTGACTCAAACATCTTTGTAGCAGTGCTAGTCAGTAGATTATTTATAAAATGAGTTACAGAGGTACTAGGTCTCAGAGAAAGGAGCATCCTGAAGACAGAATGGAAGAAGGTATTCCAAGCTCTTCTAGGCCTAGTCAGACAAGGGGAGGAAAGAAGAAAAGAAATTTATCTCATACTTGGAAAAGTAAAAAGGATACAAGACAAGAAACTCAAACCAAGCCTAGTCAAGAAGAAAATATTTTAGAATATGAAGAGGCTATTGATTTGGGATTGAACCAATATGAGGATGAATTTCAAGTGGGAGATGATGAATCTGAGACTACTCTCCCGAAATCAGAAGAAATCTTTGAAGAGCTCTATGAGTTGGAAAAAAGAGTCCAAGAGCAAGTTGCTATCAGGCAACAAAGAGAGAAAGATAAAGAAGATAGAGTAAGACAAGCCATGATAAGGGCTAATCAGCTAAAGAGGCAGTTGTTAGATTTGGAGGCCATTAATTTTGTCCCAGAGCCTGAAAGAGCAAAGGAACAGCCTATTGTGCAAAGAACACATGAGATAACTAGGCCTAGAGATAAGGGCAAACAAAAAGCTATTGGAGTTCAAATCAATGAACAAGTTCATGTGGAAGACCCATTAGAGCAAGGGTTGAGATTAGATGCAGACCTTGAAAAGGCTAGAAAGGAAAAAGAAATATTAGATAAAGAATTAGAGAAAGTAGAGTTGGAGGCTACTGCTATAGAAATAAGGAAGAAGATTGATTTTCTCAAGCATACCTCAGGACCTTCAAATGTTGCTACTTCCTTTTTGGGAAAAGGTGGGAATCATGGTAAACTTGCAACCCAGACAAATGGCATTCCGGGTGCTGCTAAAATTCTTGTTGGTTCAAACACAAGGACATCTACATCTCAAGGAATGGACCCACCTCAAGGAGTTTCTATTCATGAAAGGTACAAACAAATTATTTTTTGGTATTCCTGGTTATCCTAATGTAATTCCTAATGAAATTAGAAAGAAGCTCCCAAAGTTTGCTGGGAACAATGTCATCACATGTGAGGAACATCTAAAAAAATTTATGGATGTAATAGATGATTATAATGTTGAGCCTGATGATGTTGTAATGAAGTTATTTGTACAATCTCTGACCAAGGATGCTAGGGACTAGTTTAGAGGATTGCCTCATGCTAGTATAGGATCTTGGAATGAATTTAAGAATGTTTCAAGGAGCATTATGGAGATAAAACAAATGAGGGTTTTATTTTGAATGAATTCAATAACATAAAGAAAAATCAGAATGAAGAGGTCCTTGAATTTAATATAAGATTCCAAAAGGCTATGCATAGGCTCCTGCAAGTTATCAGATTAGATGACAGAGTGTGTCTTGTGAAATAATTAAATGCTTTTGATGCAAAGATGGGTTACCTTTTAAGGGATAAGAACCCTAAAAATCTTGGGGAGGCTTACAAGTTGGCTATCAACATAGAAAGTAATAGAAGAATATCAAGAAAATTAGGGAGAAGAGACGATTATAGGCCTCAAGTGCAAAATAAGAAAGAGATGGGAAGGTCTGCAAACTTGAAACCCAAAGAAGAGGATAATCTAAAGCAAATTCTAAGTGCTTTAGAGGATCTAAAGCCTGATGAAAAAAGAAACAATAGGGTTGCCACAAATGACCGGCCTATTTCAAGCAATTTTAGCATGCAACCAAGAATGTAGAATTACCCATACAATACTCAGTGGAAGGATGGAAAGCCCATTTTCCCAATTAAAAGGGATAGGCCTGATGATAAGATTCCTAATCCTTTGCAAAGAAATTCAGTTAATATGAATGATGATATCCCATGGTGTACTACTTGTCAATCTCCTCATAGTCTAGAACATTGTGTTATTGCTCTAAATTTATCTAAGAACCAAGAACAAGATAAGCAATATGATCAGAGTGGTTGTGTAATGACTTCTTCACATGCATGGGATGAGGTTGACTCTACTGATGATGAGGAAGAAGAATTTGATGATGTTGGATGTGGGATAGTGAAGTGTGAGGAACATGTTTCCTTAAGGAGACCCTCTAATGAGGAAATTACTCAAATCACTGCAAACATGGTCACTCAAGCTAGGAGCAATTATAATTTGAGAAACAAAATAGTTGGCAGCACAAATGGTAAGCCAGGTAGCATGTTTATCAAGAAATTAGAAAAGAGTACACAATAGCATGAGGAAGAGGAGAAAGATGTTGGTGTTGTCAATAAGGTTAAAGTAAAAAATAAGATGGGACCTGCTGCAATACCTCAAGGTAAAGCAAAGACACCAGAGATAGTTGTTCCCATACCTTAGAAGGAAGATGAATTTTTGTAAAAGGGTAAATCTAACTTGATTGTCCAAGAGGAAGATAAAGATGTCACTGAGATTAAGGAAGACATGGGTAACCATACATATGTTCCCATTGATATGACTAAATTGCTTTCACAAATAACTGTCAAGGTTCCATTGTTAGAAATGATGAGAATGGAAGAGCATAAGGTGAAGGGCTTGGATTGGGTAAATGGTGCCTCTTCTATAAAGGTCCAAGAAATGAACAGGAGTGACAAGAATGTGGCTTCTTTAGATGACACACCTGACAGTAAAAATGAAGAAATTGTCTCAGAGATTCCTCAGATATTTTTGAATGCAAATGTTGTAAATGTTGCATCAGGGATAGTTGATCCTTTTTTCTTGTCCCTTATGATAAATGGAAAATTATTAAAGAATTGCCTGATAGATTTTGGAGCATCAAACATTGTCATGCCTGCAAAGATCATGAAGTCTTTAGGGCTAAAGGTTGATACACCTCATGGGAGATGCCAAGCTATGGACTCAAGAGAAGTGCCAATTATTGGTACCATTAAGGCTTTGCCTTATAAATTAGCAGCATTTCCTAACAAACAACTAACTATGAGTGTTCTTGTAGTTGACATTCCTCCTTAATATGGAATGTTATTATCTAGAAAATGGAGTGCTTCTATGGGAGGAAGTATTCAATGTGACTTGTCTTTTGCTACTTTTAGCATTGAAGGAGAAAGTGTGAAAGTTTCAAGAGAAGCTAGAACTCCACATATGATTGAGGAGGATGAAGGTGACAATATGAATTGTTTTGTTGACACTAACATTGGTTCTTTCCAAGTTCAGGAGAGAGAAGTGCAAGAAAAGGTCAAGCCTATCCTTTTGGTTGATGATGAAAATAACATGGCAGAAGGTAATGTCTTATGGACCTTGTATTTTGATGGAGCAAGTTCAAAGGAAGGTGCCAGAGTAGGAGTGCTATTGATATCCCCAAGTGGTAAGACTTTCAAGTTTTCTTTCACTCTCTTGTTCCTTTGCACAAATAATGTTGTTGAATATGAGGCCCTACTGATTGGTTTGAGACAAGCATCAAAACATGGAATCAAACATCTTAGGGTAATTGGTGATTTTGAGTTAATAATTTCTCAAATTAGATCAAAGTATGCATCAAAGAATCAAAGGCTAAAACAATATAGAAATGTTGTTTGGGATGAAATTGAAGGTTTCACTGCCTTTGGTATTGATTGGGTGGATAGAAGCCAAAATAGGATGGCTGACTCATTGGAAAACATAGCACTAAGGCTAGAGGATATTACTTTTGTGGGGATATCCAAAATTGAGTTCAAATCTAGGCCTTCTATCCCAGGCAATGTTGAGAATTGGCAGGTATTTTCTGATGATCAGGATATACTAAGGTTTTTGTAGTGTGATTCTCATTTTGTTGGCCAAGAGATGGATTTTAGCACTTATGTTGACATCAAAAATGGAAAAGAAAATGTCCTTGAGAAGGAATTTTTGCAATTAAGGTCAAATAAGATCCCAAGGGGATTGGTTTCTCTTGAGAGGGCATTTGATGATAAAGAAAGGACTTGTTTTCCTAAATTTGTTGATAAGATAAATGATTTGGAGGAAATAAATTTAGGAACAAGTCAAGTACCCAAAAATGTTTACATAGGTAAATGTTTGTCCCAAAGGACTAGGAACAATTTGATTGATCTTCTCAAAAAATGTAGACATGTCTTTGCATGGTCTTATGATGATTTGAAAGCCTATAGAGAGGATCTATTCCAGCATGAGATACCATTGAAAGAAGGTACTAAGCCTTTTAGGAAAAAGTTAAGGCTTTTGAATCCTACCTTGGCACCAAAAATGCAAGATGAACTCAGAAGGATGATGGGCTAGCATCATCAAGCCTATCAGACATTGTACTTGGGTGTCAAACTTGGTTCTAGTCAAAAAAAAGAATGGTGACATTAGGTTATGTGTTGATTTTAGGAACTTGAATGTCAATTATTTGAAGGACAATTATGGTTTGCCTAATATGGAAAATATGTAGAAGGTTACTGGGTCAGAGTTAATGTCTATGATGGATGGTTTCTCTGGATATAATCAAGTCATGGTCAAGGAATCAGAATAGTTCAAGACTGCATTCACTAGCCCTTGGGGAACATATGTTTATGTTAGAATGCTTTTTGGTCTAACAAATGCAGGAGCTACTTTTTAGAGAGCTATGGATGTGGCCTTTGTAGACTTCATAAACAAATTTCTAGTGGTATATCAGGATGATCTCATAGCATATTCAGATAAGGAATGTCAACATTGTGAACATCTTGAGAAAAATTTTATTAGAGCTTTGGAGTATGGGATTTCTTTGAATCCAAAGAAGTGTTCTTTTGGTGTTGTGGAAGGCAAGCTCTTGGGACATATTGTGTCCAAGGATGGAGTGAGGATTGACCTTGAAAGGGTTATAGCTATAGATAAGCTTTCACCACCTAGAAATGTTAAAGGAATACAATCCTTCTTTGGGCAGGTAAACTTTCTAAGGAGATTTGTTACAAATTTTGTAGAAATCAATATCCCTATCTCTAGAATGTTGAAAAAAGAAGCAAAGATTGAATGGAATGAAGAAGTGGATGAATCTTTTAGAAATATCAAAAAGGCCATCAAGGATGCTCCAGTTTTGAGGACACCTGATTATGGTAAGCCCATGCAGATTTTTTCTTTTGCTTCTTGTCATACAGTTGCAGCAGTTTTATTGCAAAAGAATTCAAATGGATATGAACAACCCATATCATTTTTTAGTAAATCCCTACAAGCAGCAGAATTGAAATATGATATTATTGAGAAACAGGCTTATGTCTTAGTTAAAGCAGTCAAGGCTTTTAGATGTTACCTTGTGGGAGCTAAGGTGGTTGCTTATGTTCCTAGTGCTGCAATTAAGGATATATTGGTGCAACAAGAAGTTTTAGGGAAAAGATGTAGATGGATCAATAGGATCCAAGAATTTAATATTGATATCCAGATTACAAAGTTAGTAAGAGGCTTAGGTCTTGCAAAATTAATGGCACAAAGCAATTTGATTGCAAATCATGTAAATGTGTTAGAAGAGGAACAAAGGCCATATGTTTATGATATGGATTATTGTGATTGGTACAAAGATGTTATTGGTTACTTGTAGAAATTGATCCTCCCCCCTGAAATGGATGAAAATAGAAGGAGAACTATCAAGTTGTAATCAGCAAGGTATGCCATTATACATGGTAAGTTGTGGTGGAGAAGCAATGAAGGAGTATTGCTAAGGTGCATAGATCATGAGAGGTCTAAAGCTCTGTTAAAGGAAATGCACCAAGGTGTTTGTAGAGGACACTATATGGCAAAGACCATAGCTCACAAGATCCTTAGGTCTGGATTTTGGTGGCCTACAATTTTTAAAGATACACATCAGTTTGTAAGAAAATGTGATGCATGTCAGAGATTTGCTGGAAAGTTGAAGTTTAATGGAAATTTACCACTCTGACCTGTTACAGTTCAGGCTCCTTTCCAGAAGTGGGGTATTGATTTTATTGGGGAGATTCCAAATGAGATTAGTGGTGGACATTCTTACATACTAGTGGCAACAGACTATTTTACCAAGTGGGTTGAAGCTATCCCTACTAGGAAGGCTACTAGCAAGGTGGTAGTAGATTTTATGATGCAGAACATCCTTACCAGGTTTGGTTGCCTAGAGGTAATTGTGGTTGATAATGAAGTGTGTTTTAGATCATAGGAATTTAGTGATTTTTGTCAGCAATATGGGATACACATTTTATTTTCTTCCCCATATCATCCATAAGGAAATGGCCAGGCTGAGTCCAGTAACAAAAGTCTGATTAAGATTCTCAAGAGAGTGTTGGACAAGAATAAGAAAGCCTGAGACTCAAAGTTATGGTGGGCATTATGGGCTGACAGGGTAACTATAAAGAAGGCCATAGGTTGTGCTCCATTTGATTTGGTATATGGAATAAGTGCTAGATTGCCTCAAAATAATTTATTGCATATGTATAAGTTCATCCAGGCATATGATGAAGATTTGAATGATGAGATGAGAGTAAGAATGGATGAACTGATCCAATTGGAAGAGGTAAGGAGAGATGCACATGAAAGAAATGAAACATTACAGAGATAATCTAAGAATTTGTTTGATAGGAGGGCTACTCAAAGGAGTTTAGAAGTTGATGACCTTGTCCTAATGTGGAATGCAAGGTTGGAAGATAAGGGGAAGCATGGAAAGTTTGATCCAATTTGGTTGGGCCCTTATCTTATTGAAAAAAAATGGGGGATAGATTCATATGTCCTAAAGGATTTAACTGGTGGTACTTTGGAATTGCATGTTCATGGAAAATTCCTAAAGTTTTACTTCTCCTAAAGTATCTTTTCCATGAGCAGTAGTTTAGGTTTTCCCCTGTACAATCATCTATTTTTGCTTTTTGGGTCGGAGTTTTGAGTTGGTCTGCTCTTCCAGGAGATTCAGGCTTCTCGTTGTATCTACAAGAGATACACATCCCTGAGTATGGGCCACTATTCACACTAGTAAAAATTTTCAGGGCTACATACCCTTTTTCCTATTTTTGTGCCTCTGCAGTCTTTTTTCTCCCGTTCCTTGGCTAAACCCTAGGCAAAATTTCATAAATCTAGCCATTTGTTTGAAAAACCCTAGTGCGCCCTGTTTTAATTCTATTTTCATGTTACTTTTTGGGCCACTTAAAAATCCTGAAACCCACGTGTTAAAATCTTTCCTAAGTCTACCCCCCAGTGGCCTTTAATATTTTCCTAGGTCCCAGCATCATTTTTTCCTAATGTTTTTGGCTAATTCTTTCCTGGGCTTGGTTCTAACACCATCTAAATCTAACGGTGGGTGTATGTTCTTATGAAATTTGTTAGAGGCTTGCAAACATGCGCCAGCCACTGATTCTACTTTATGGCATATCCTTTCTTTGAAGCGGGTCCACTGCCATGTTGGCACAGGTGGCATTCTTTAATTGGTCCGCGTGACTGTGAGCTGGACATTCTGTCAAGCGGGCCTAGTATCTCTATATGTAGATTCAAGATCTATGGTGGGTGCATGATCTCAAGGAATCTTTGGAGCCCTTGAGATTATACGTTGACCGTCTGATCTTCCATGTGTTAAAGGCTGACGATAGTGGGTCCGATGTGCCACATGGTGCTGACTTTCTTTTTCTTGATTGGTCAAGGTGTTGCTGATTCGGAGGGTTGTTAGTGGGACCTGGTTGCCGACTTGTCAAAGGGCCCTGACATCCATAGGAGATCTATAGTTGGTGTAAGTTCTCATGGGTTTTGTCAGAGCCATGAGATCTTGGGCCAGCCGTTGATTTTTCTTTTTCTCAGGCGCTGACAAGGGTGGGTCCTATTTGTCAGAGGGAGCTGACGTGCGCATTTTTCATTAGTGTTGACTACTGGCATGGACATGGACTTTTCAGGGTTTCGTGACTGTTGTAAAGATTAACGTAAGCAGCCTGATCTACCGAGAAATAAAGGGATCTACGGTCACATTTTAAACTGGAGCTTGTATCCATTATTTTTCAAATTCAAATTGTTTTTGCAGGGTTTGGAGACAATGCGTCGAATGAAGCCGTATTGCAAGACCATTTTTTTATCGTTCCAGCTTGGTTGTGGGTGAGATTTTATGAGGAAGGTCCTGGTGGATGTTCCAGCATGAATTTTTGTGTCCTTGGGCTGGTACAAGGTTAGATCTATTGCAGAATTTGATGATTATTCTTGATCTTACTATCCTTGTGCTTGGAGCCTATCTTGTTTGGCTTTCATTCTTTTTGTTGAGTTAGGTAGTTTTGAAATGGTTGGTTTGAATGGTCATTAATGCTTGTTGCAATCCTTGAGATAAAAGGATTTTTCATGATCATTCAAAGGTATTGGGAGTTAGGTGTTCAAAAAAAATTTCTCAGTGAGCCCTATTCTTAGTCAAGGGTTTGTAATAGTTTTTAGTTCAGTGTTTGTTAATGAAAGAAGAAAGTTGTAGGTCTAAGTTGTAGTTTGAAAGTAGGGTGCCTTGTGATTCATTGTATATATAGAAGGAATTAATCATACTTAATACAAATATCTTATTCTTATCTCTCCTTTGTGTCAAGTCAAGTAAGCTTTGAGTTTTCTAGCTCATTACATATTGTTTTTATGTATGTATCTTCATTCTTGAATTCTGATCTAGGATTGGATTAAACAATGCTCTAGATGGGATATGAGTTTGCTCTTGTCTATGTAAGGATGTTTTGTAAGCAGTAAAGATTTGGAAAAATGTATTTATGGCTATGAATTCTCAAGTATTCTCAAATTTGTGTGTCTTTGTGTCTAAGGACTCTTGTCCAATGGATGAGGCACTGGCCTAAATGAGTACCTCTCTTGTTAACATACACTGGTTGAAGTTATTGCATTCCAAATAATGAAATCAATAACCTTTTCAAGCTTTAGGTCTTTGGTTGTGTGGTTTTGTCACCTTATAGTAATGGAGAGTCAATGAATGTGAGGTTAGCATTTAGTACTTTCTTACTATCAATCTATTGTTTAGACCTAGTCTTTAGTGTGTGAAGTATATTTTTCACTAGGTTAGGTGCACCCACCTTGGTTTTGTAAAGCCAGAAGTGAAGAGGGTAGTCTTGTCCCTATAGTTGATCCAGTTACCCTAAGATCCTTATACATTTTGGAACTAACCAATCCTAAAATCAACCTGAGGGTATATTGGTAGCCTAAGAGCATAAGCGTCCATTTTGAACACCAACATACTCACCTAGTGGCTATTGTTCCCGCTCCCTCCTCCAACAAAATTAGTCAACAAATCCATGCAAAGTGAGGGGAAACAAAAAGAACAAAGTGATGTTTGCAATTAAGTGTTCTTGATAAGATCTTTCAATGAAAATTTTCAACAACTTAATGTAAGCAAATTTCAATTTAAAGTAGGAAATTTAAGTTTGTAAGCATTCAATACTTTGACGTAATGAGCACATAACTTTTCTTCTACTTCCAAATTTTCTAGAATAGAAGCACTATGCAATTATTTTCGGTACTTAATTTGAACTCTTACCTCTTTTCTTTCTTGTGTGACTCTTCTCTCTGGTTTTTGGACCTTCATGTGTTTTCTCATCTGAAGGAAAAACACAAACAGAGAGTAAGATAACTGAATTTATTAATTTGACAACAAATTGAAGAAAAAAGTACTAGGTGTCATTAGTCAGCTAATATGCATGATTAAGAGGCTAGAAGATGTAACTTTAAAATATCAAGCATCACTTTCCAGTGACTCGAGCAACATTTAAAGTTTAGTAGGCGTAACACTTTAATTACTAGGTGTGAAAAGTAATGAAAATTGCATATGATAAGCTATTTAAAGTGGTAATTAACAAGTACAAGGCATTAGTTAAGAGATACTAGGCGTGACAAGTGACTGTAAATTGCATTTTAAAGGTTGTCACAGGCGGTAAAAGATAGCAAATATGTGGTACTTTTCAGGTCTCAGGCGTTGCTTTACACTCCAGAGCATAACACTTTATCTTGTAGGTGGCCAAAGAGAAATAAAGATGGAGTAGAAGGATTCACACAAGTGTTGATTAGCATCTAGTAGGCATCATCAGAATGATCATAGGCATCACTGAATCCTTCATAGGAATCATTTCTCCTATTTTCTGTAAAATTCATGGAAAAGTGAAGACAAAAACACACAAAATTTGATGAAATTGATAAAAATGAGGCTCAAGGCCCCATGGTGGGTGCCATTTGTGTGTGTATGCTAAACACCTTCATGAAATTAGGATAATTAACTAACAATTCAAAGCAAATATAATGTGAATTTAAACTAAGAAATAAATTTGACATCCATGCCATCTCATGGTTCTCTAATTAGATGTGGTAAGTAGAGCTCTCAACTTTGTATTCCCGACTAGTGACACTACTAAAATGAGAAATATATGATACTAATATGCCTAATATAGCTCACAATTCTCCATTATGCTATGATAAAATGAAAATGCAAATGATAAATGCTCTCAAATGCTCTCAATTGCTCATAAAATGACTATAATAAGGATGCTTTACTCTTGAAATCTCTAATTGCTTTCTATGCTCTCAAAATGCCTCTTATTTATAGTAAATTCCCGAGGGTAGGGGGTAGAGTGAAGTAATCATGATTTAGCATTGGTTGAGTCAAAAACTTCACAATGTTTTTAAATGGGGGGACAATTTAAATGTTTGTCTCAAAGCTTTGGACAAAAGGACAATTTGAGTGGTTTAGATTCAAAGTTGAATTTGTGTGATCAAGATTCAATTCCTTCGAGTGATCCATGTGCTTTGTGTTCTCAATTTTCATTCGTTCCTCAAATCTTTGTTGAAAGAAATTAAGATTTATTAAATTTCATTAATTAATTAATTTAGCCATGTAGGGAATAGGTTCACTTTGATTTTTTATTTAAAAACTATACAATTAATTGATTGAAATCAATTATATAGTGTATTTGATCCCTTTAAGCTTGTATTTAATTATTTGATGTCATTATTTAATGAAAATTATATAGTGTATTTGATCCATCCATGCCCTCATGCCATGCAATTTCAGTCAGCTCACATTCCAATGACAGCACAACAAATGAAACTATAGCTTTGTATTGTTAGTCGTCATCAACTCCAACTTGCCCACCCTCACAATGCTTCCTTCCTTGATATGTGAGAGGTAGAATTTAATTTTCCACACCAAATTCTACCAACCTCTGTAGCCATGTGGTTATTAAACTTTTCACAGAAATAAAAATTCTATTCTCTCTCTGAGTAGAAAATCTGGTTCGTCTCTAAGAAGAAGTTTTCCAACGGCCGATGATTAGCAGTCTTTACGATTGATCTTTTGGGCTTGCATTTTTGTTGAATAAGGTATATGGAATCCTTTTTTTGTATTAAAAATGATAGAATTTTTTTAACTGATTAAAATCAAATATATTAAATCTTATATTTTTTATTAATTTTTGGCTAGTGGGTATTCAAAGAGGGAAGCCATTGCTATTTGACTAGCTTACAAGTTCATTTAGAAGACAGAAAATATAGGGCATACCAGGTTGGTACATTTTATTGCTTTACTCTTGTTTTCACAATTTGATAAATTATAAGATAGATAAATGTTGGAAACATATTAAATGTAAAAACCTATCTGCAAAAACATTTGAACTCAACTCATCCAAATCCAAGCTTTGAACCTTCTGTGTGATTAAAACAAGATTATAAACAATAGCTCCCAAAAATGAAAGAATCATTGCACTTGTAAAAGAAACACCCACATTTCAAAATGAATATTTTTACATTAAATTCTATTTAAATTAAACATTTAATTTTGATACTTCTTTATTTCATTAAAATGAATATTTATATCTTTTAAATCTTATAATAGATTAATATTCAAAGTAGCTATTTTATTTTGTGATTTGAAAAGTATATTAATGATTTTATTTTGAGATTTGAAAAGTATATTAACTATTTTATTTATGGATTTGAAAAGTATATTTAGTGACTCTTAATAAACAAGGAATATTATAAGATTGAAGATTATAAGAATTAAATATAATTTTATTTAATAGGTGTAAAATCATTCAATTTTAAGTATATATAAAACTTTAAAAATTTAATTATTTGAAAATAAATAATATATATTTTATTTTATATGAAATCATATAAAAGATAGAACGAGTACTTTAAAACTAAAATTATAGATAAATATTCTTTCAATTTGTCAAGATTTCATTAAAAATTCAAAGATGTTAAAATAAATTTTAATAATTCAACTTTTTTTGTCAAATATTCTCTTATACATTTGATCATTTTTAATATTAATTTACTTTATTTCTAAGAAATTCCATAAAATTAATTTCTCGAATGTTTTTATATTGTATATTAAAGTATATTGAATTATGTTGCCCAAATTTTGGTTAAGATCCCAATCCAGCCTTGCAACAACTCGATTGGCTCTACCATACAAATAAACTAAATTAATACCTATGCCAAGAGATAATTTAAAAATTAAAAATTAAGATAAAATGTTCCTATAACATTTGAGAAGAATGTTCCATCACTGAAATTAGCTATTATGAATAATAAGTTATAACAGTTAAGAAAAAAACTTAGGACCACAATTCAATAGAAAATAACAAAAATAATGACAACTTAAGACTATGCAATTATGAAATGATTATTAATGGGATTCTTGTTGTAATAGTGATAACTAATAGCATGCAAGACGGCCCACCTAGAGATACATGTTTTATTGTTTACATAAATGATGCAAGTTTTTAAAATATTCTTAATTAGTTCAAATATTAAGTACTTAAAAGTATTAGATTTTTATTTTAATGATTCAAGTTTAAATTTTTAAGCTTAGAATGCCACATAGTATCATAAAAATAACAAAAAAATTATAAAATTGTAATCATAGCATCATATCTATTATCAACATCAAAATATTAAAATACTAAATTGTGTTCAAGTTATTTAATATTTGTATGTTAAATAAATGTAAAATTTCAATGTTTGAATAAGAGTTGCTTTGATTTTAAAAAACTTATGTTTATGCTCAAATGTTGAAGAATATCAAAAATTACACTTAAGAGCCTATAATAGAAAAACCATAGAAAGAAAATGATCCCCGTCAAATTAGATTACATAAAAAATAAACAAAGCTAAAATTAAGGTTTCACCTAAAAGTCAGTCTTAAAATTTTCAAAGTTTTCCCTTAAATATTTATGTTTCCATCTTTAATTGTCATATAGCTAAGTATTGTATTGTTATTAGAAGACAACTAAAATAAATAAATAAAACTCAAAATCATAGCTTCTTTCCTAAGGTGCTACTATTGTCTAATCATATAGCTAAGCCTTGCATTGTAATTTAGTCATTTTTCCAAAATCAGAAAATCCTAAAAACATAGTCTCCTTCCTATGTCATTACTATAGTCAATTCATTCTAGTCCACCTTGCATTATCTTTTATCAAATCACACACAAAAAAAAAATATGGAACAAAATATCTGACATCCACTTGTAATAATGTATCAAAAAATATTTGAACCTTTGTATCTGTCATTTTATATTCTCAAGCATTTAATGATATTTATATTTAATTTTTATTTTGTTAAATTATTTTTTATTTACTTTATTTTTATGATTTTTGCAACATGCCCTGGAATTATATTCTAATATTATTTTTGAAGTCAAAAGAAAGAGTGAACATATTTTTTTTAAATTACATTCTAATATATTTATTCATTCATATTTGAATAAGATAGAGGGTCACTAATTGTTTTAATATTGCTTAGAATGGGTAAAAAGAATAAATGGGAATCACTCATCGAACTAGGTGTACAAGATATTCCAAACCAACGAAATTATTTCTCAAGTGATAATCTTGCATGGACACCTATTGGAGATGGTGAAATGGACTTATGTGCTGCAATCCCTTTTCAAAGGCTCCCTCACTTTATCAAAGGGGAAGGTTTGTTGGATAGTACAAAGACATACTTTGTATGCAAGAAGCATAGAGAATCCAACTCAGACAACTCTACTAGCCACTACAAAGATATACTCAAGGTTTTCCTATATTTAATACAATAATTAAACATACCATATTTTATAATTTCTCACATTTTTGTCAATTAATACATTTTTTTCATGTATACACATTTATTGGTGTGCTTTTGGCTCCAAGGACAATAGAAAAAAAACCTCAAAACATGGAAAGGCTATGAATATTTACCAGAAAAAGGGGTTGTCAAGATCATTTTCTAGTTAGGGTTATGTTTGGTAGACCAGATGTGTTGGAAACAATTGTCTGAAGGAAATTGCTACTCAAATTATGTATTGTCTTTGATGTCACACAATGTCATAGTCCGCAGCAATCAATTACTACCGAGCTCAGTCGGTCTGCCAGACAAGAATATTAGTGCTTACCGAGTCCACTCGGTTATCAAAGAAAATCAGTGTCTACCGAGTTCACTCGGTTACCAAAGGAAATTCAGCATTTACCGAGTTCAGTCGGTCATCGAAGAAAAGTTAGTATTTACAGAGTTCAGTCGGTCATCGAAGAAAAGTTAGTGTTTACCGAGTTCAGTCGGTTGTCGAATAAAAGATAGTGTTTACCGAGTTCAGTCAGTTATCAAAGGTAAAGGATTGTCGGTGTTTACCGAGTTCCCTCGGTCTCCGAAAAGATTATAGAAAGTTATGGTCACCGAGCATTGTCGGCCCTTGAAGGATTTTTGCAAATAGAGTTTGCTTAATTCAGCCGACTGTTATACTAAATAATGTCGATTTGACAAATCTAAAATCATATAAATAAAAGGTCAAATGTGAAAAATGAAAAAGATATACAGCAGAAGATTAACAGAAGAAAAGCAGGAAAGGTGTATGCGAATTTGTGAAGGATGTTCAGATATCCTTGAGGTACAGCAGAGATTTATTCGATCAGAAAGGATCAGACTTATGCAGAACAGAGATCTGTAATCAGCAAGACAGTTGCATCATTATACAGGTCATTTTTCATTGTTACCTTCTTATCATTGTAACAGTGAATTCTAAATCTCTTAACTGAGTTAGTTTAACAACCATATTGTAAATCCTCTAACAAGGTGACAATTCCATTGAATTGTTTTCAAGACCTCTTACCAGGCCACTCCTAGTAGGGTGTTTTAAATCCTCTAACAAGGTCACACCTAACAGTGTGTTTTGTAACCTTTTACCGGGTTGGCTTCTAACCGGGCATCACTTCAGAAAAGTGAAAATCAGTATCTAGATACATTGGTGGTTTTTCCCATATTGGGTTTCCACGTTAAATCTTGTGTCTCTTGTGTTCTTAATATCTTTCTCAATCATATACATGTGCTGATGAATATCTAAAGATAATATTGCTAATACTTTCTGCATCTTAAAAGTTACTGCAATCTATTTACCGAGTGCTAAAACAGATAACATTGTTAAGATATCCTGAGGGATCTGGAAAGAATTAATTGTGAAGTGTTTTTATGGTTGACTAATTCACCCCCCCCCCCCTCTTAGTCACTTCGTCCATATTCCATCAATTGGTATCAAAGCTTTTGGTGCTTGCAGGAAGGGTTTCAAGGACCTAAGCTAAAGATCGGGATGTCTTACAAAAGGGAAATTCCAAAGCTCAACAGAGATAACTTTTCAGCATGGCAAGGTCTCATGCGACTTCATCTGGCTTCCATTGGTGATTCAGGATGCAAATACATTGATGAAGAATACACAATTCCTAATGGCGCATTAACTATTGAAGACATTGCAGATAAAAAGACTCACAACACCATGATGATAGACATTGCATCTGCTCTCAGCTATGAAGAATTTGATGATATTAAAGACTGCACTACTGCATATGAAATGTGGATGGCACTAAAGAAAATATATGGTGGTGATGCAAATGTGAAAAGAGCCAAAGCAGAAAGCCTAAGAGGACAGTTTGACAAGATGAATATGAAGGAAGATGAAAACATTGCAAAATATGTTGAAAGAATCAAAGCAAGTGTAAGTGCAATTAGAGCTTCTGGAGGAACAATCTCAGATGAGACTGTTATAAGTAAGGTACTCAGAACACTACTCCCTATCTATGCAATAAGAGTATCACCTATTCAAGAAAGAAGATGTGAAACAAACCACAATATAACTTTGGATGCTTTAGTTGGAAGATTGACAGCTTTTGAATTAGACAACTATGATAACTATGTTCCTAGTTCCAAAAATTTTGAATCAGCATTTGAGGCCAAGGTTTCACTAAAGAAGAACAAGAAAATTAAAGAAGTTCAGTCAGAAAGTGAAGAAGAATCAGAAGAAAGTTCTGATAGTGATCTTGAAATTGTAGAAGCATTACTTGCAAAGAAGTACTCTAAAGGGAAAGGTAAGTATAAAGGTAAAACTCCTTTAATCTATTTTTCATGTGAAGAAATTGGACATATTGCAGCTAGGTGCCCAAACAAGCAAGTCAAAGAAGAGAAGAGAAGTCACAAGTACTATGGCAAAAAGAATTTCAAATCATACAAGGATAAAGGTAAGAAATCATGTTTTATGGCTAAAGATTCTGATGATAGTGAAGAAGAATTTGTCTTTATTGCTATAAAAGATGAATCTGATGACGATGAAGATAAGATGGCACTTATTTCTCATATAAGAAAAGATGATATATGGATAATAGACAGCGGATGTTCACACCACATGACTGGTGACAAGACAAAATTTGAATATCTAGAAGACTGTGATAGTGGTAATGTAAGATTTGGAAACAATGAACCTTGTTGTATAAAAGGAAAAGGAAGAATCTCATTAACTAAAGAACTTATATGTGATAATGCTTATTGGGTTGAAGGACTAAAACATAATCTTCTAAGTGTAGCACAGCTAATCAACACTGGTTTCAAGGTTGAATTCATGAATGGTCAAGCAAGACTGCTAGATGGAAAAGGGAAACTCATTGGATCAGGCAAACAAACAAAAGGTAACTTATTTTATCTTGATCTCAGTGAATATTCATGCTTTATTGCTCAAATAGAAGAAAGTTGGCTATGGCACAAAAGCTTATGTCATGTGAATTTTGATAACATGATAAAAATAAGCAAATTCAAGAAGGTTAGAGGCATTCCTACTTTGAAGAAACCTGACACTGGTCTATGTAAGAACTGTCAGATTGGCAAAATGAGTAAAACTAGTTTCAAGAGTAAGAACTATCAGTCTAAAGAAATTTTGGAAATTGTGCATACTGATTTATGTGGACCTATTGGAATACAAAGCTATACTGGAGATAAATTCTTTATTCTTTTCATTGATGATTATTCTAGAATGATGACTGTTATGTATTTAAGAGAAAAATCAGAAGCATTTGAAAAGTTCAAATGGTACTTAGCAAGAGTAGAAAAGGAAACAGGGAAAAGATTGAAATGCTTAAGATTAGACAGAGGTGGTGAATTCATCTCCCATGATTTTAACAACTTCTGCATTGAAAGAGGAATCAAAAGACAGGTATCAGCTCCTAGAACTCCTGAGCAGAATGGAATAGCAGAAAGAAGAAACAGATCTATTATGGATTGTGCAAGGACTCTAATGATAGAAAAGAACATCGCTATAAAGTACTGGAAGGAAGCTATCAGCACTGCAGTTCATACTTTGAACCGAGTACAATTGAAGAAAGACACATTCAAAACTCCTTATGAATTATGGTATGGCTACAAACCCAATATAAGTTACATGAAAATATTTGGTAGCAAGTGTTATATCTTAAAAGAATCCAGAAGAAATAAATTTGATGTGAAAAGTGATGAAGGAATATTCCTAGGATATTCTAGCAAAAGCAAGGCATACAAATGTCTAAACTTATCTACTCACAAAGTCATAGAAAGTATACATGTAAAATTTGATGAGTTTGCAAAAAAGACTGAGGAAGAAAACAAAAGGGAACCTGAGAACTATAGAAGATTCGTTTACATTGAACCTGAAACATTGGCAGACACAACTATCAGTAAGGAAACTATATCTACCGAGCCGAGCACAGTTACCGAGTCACAGGAAGAAGTTCAAACCGAGTCACAGGAAGAAATTCAGACCGAGTCTCAGCCTGAAGTTATCGAGCAAATATCTACTGAGCCCGAGCAACCTGAAGAAGAGATCCTAGAAGACAACAGCATGAATCATTCAAAAGGTAAGGAACCTATACTAGCAAAATATGTCAGAAGACATCATACACCAGATCAAATCATTGGAAACAAATCAGATGGTACTATGACAAGAAGCAAACTAAAAGGTACATGTCTGCTTACTGATTTTGAACCTAGAAATATCAAAGATGCATTGGAAAATGAAAGTTGGATTAAAGCAATGAATGAAGAATTAGAACAAATACAAAAGAACAAAACTTGGACTCTTGTACCTAGACCTAAAGATAAGAATGTAATTGGAACAAAATGGGTATTCAGGAATAAGCTGAATGAAGATGGTCAAGTATCTAGAAACAAAGCTAGACTGGTATGTAAAGGTTATTCTCAAGAAGAAGGTATAGATTATGGAGAAACTTTCGCTCCTGTTGCAAGATTAGAAGGTGTAAGAACTCTACTTGCTTATGCAGCACACAAAGGATTTAAGGTATATCAGATGGATATAAAATCTGCATTTCTCAATGGAATTCTTGATGAAGAAGTCTACATTGAACAACCTGAAGGTTTCGTTGATCCAGATAAAAGGGACATGGTCTACAGGTTACACAAAGCATTGTATGGTTTAAAACAAGCTCCTAGAGCATGGTATGAAAGACTCCATAACTATTTGATTCAGATTAATTTCAAAAGAGCTAATGATAACAGCAATCTGTATATCAAAGAAGGACCGGATGACAAAATTGTATTGGCAGAAATATTTGTGGATGATACTACATTTACAGGGAATGAGGATCAGTGCAAAGAATTTTCAGAGCAAATGAACAGAGAATTTGAAATGTCTATGTTTGGTTTAATAAAATTCTTTGTTGGTCTTCAAATTCAGCAAAGCAAGAATGGTATATACATTACTCAATCTAAATACATTAAGGAAATACTCAAGAAGTTTGGTATGGAAGATTCAAAACCAGTTGGTACACCCATGTGTACTGGACTGAAACTTACCAAAAATGATGATTCAAAAGAAGTTGATCAGACCCTATACCGATCTATGATTGGAAAATTGCAGTATGTAGTACATACAAGACCTGATATTGCCTTAGCAGTCGGTATAGTAGCTAGATTCTCAGCAAAACCTAAGGAAAATCACATGATGGCAATCAAAAGAATCTTAAGATACTTAAGAGGAACTGAAGAATATGGTTTGTGGTATAAATTTGGAGGCAATCTAGACTTGAAAGTGTTTACTGATGCTGATTGGGCAGGAAACATTGATGATAGAAAAAGCACAAGTGGTGGAGCATTTTTTCTTGGAAAAAAACTGGTATCCTGGACTAGTAAAAAGCAGAATTGCACATCTCAATCCACAGCTGAAGCAGAATATGTTGCTGCTGCAGTAAACTGTTCAAATATTGTTTGGTTTAAACAGCTATTAGAAGGTATGAAGGTTGAAATCAAAGAACCAGTTGTTATATTTTGTGACAATACCAGTGCAATAAACATTTCAAAGAATCCAGTGATGCATTCCAAAACCAAGCACATTGCTATTAAATATCACTTTGTCAGAGAATTGGTGCAGGACAAGGAAATCAGATTAGAATATATTCATACAAAAGAACAGATTGCAGATATTTTTACCAAACCATTACCTAAGGATGCATTTGTGTATCTAAGAGGTAAGTTAGGGGTCATTCCCCTATCCGAGGCTCACTAAATATAGTTTTAGTGATGCATCAACCAGAACATGATTGAAAATCAACTTGTTGATGCAGCATATTAAAGGAATCATTGCATATGAATCAGTACTTGAGGTACATTAATTTTCACCGGTAATATGTGAATTGTCTTTGGCATGTGTTGTCAAAGAGGGAGTGTTTGCTATGTCTTTACTATTATTTCAAGAAATTTTCAACAGTCAGAAGGAAGAATTTTCAGGATACAGGAAGTTTGCTGACAGAGGGAGATTTGAATCTAAACCGAGCTAACTCTTTCAAATTTCTTATGCTATGACATATTGTGTTGCCATCAATGCCAAAGAGGGAGATTGTTGGAAACAATTGTCTGAAGGAAATTGCTACTCAAATTATGTATTGTCTTTGATGTCACACAATGTCATAGTCCGCAGCAATCAGTTACTACCAAGCTCAGTCGGTCTGCCAGACAGGAATATTAGTGCTTACCGAGTCCACTCGGTTATCAAAGAAAATCAATGTCTACCGAGTTCACTCGGTTACCAAAGAAAATTCAGCATTTACCGAGTTCAGTCGGTCATCGATGAAAAGTTAGTATTTACCGAGTTCAGTCGGTCATCAAAGAAAAGTTAGTGTTTACTGAGTTTAGTCGATTGTCGAATAAATGATAGTGTTTACCGAGTTCAGTCGGTTATCAAAGGTAAAGGATTGTCAGTGTTTACCGAGTTCCCTCGGTCTCCGAAAAGATTATAGAAAGTTATGGTCACCGAGCACTGTCGGCCCTTGAAGGATTTTTGCAAATAGAGTTTTCTTAATTCAGCTGACTATTATACTAAATAATGTCAATTTGACAAATCTAAAATCATATAAATAAAAGGTCAAATGTGAAAAATGAAAAAGATATACAGCAGAAGATTAACAGAAGAAAAGCAGGAAAGGTGTATGCGAATTTGTGAAGGATGTTCAGATATCCTTGAGGTACAGTAGAGATTTATTCGATCAGAAAGGATCAGACTTATGCAGAACAGAGATCTATAATCAGCAAGATAGTTGCATCATTATACAGGTCATTTTTCATTGTTACCTTCTTATCATTGTAACAGTGAATTCTAAATCTCTTAACCGAGTTGGTTTAACAACCATATTGTAAATCCTCTAACAAGGTGACAATTCCATTGAATTGTTTTCAAGACCTCTTACCAGGCCACTCCTAGCAGGGTGTTTTAAATCCTCTAATAATGTCACACCTAACAGTGTGTTTTGTAACCTTTTACCGGGTTGGCTTCTAACCGGGCATCACTTCAGAAAAGTGAAAATCAGTATCTAGATACATTGGTGGTTTTTCCCATATTGGGTTTCCATGTTAAATCTTGTGTCTCTTGTGTTCTTAATTGCTTTCTCAATCATATACATGTGCTGATGAATATCTAAAGATAATATTGCTAATACTTTCTGCATCTTCAAAGTTACTGCAATCTATTTACCGAGTGCTAAAACAGATAACATTGTTAAGATATCCTGAGGGATCTGGAAAGAATTAATTGTGAAGTGTTTTTATGGTTGACTGATTCACCCCCCCCCCCCCCCCCCCCTCTTAGTCACTTCATCCATATTCCATCACAGATGTTGCTATAATTACATATAATGAGTTTACCCATTATGATGCTAACGGTGATTTTTTTCATGGAAAGGATCACCTTGTTGGTGATCCAAGGAGCAATTTTGCACCAAGGTTATCAAATGAATGCAAATCTTATATTGAGTCTTTATTACTAATGGGTGTCGAAATTGACAGAATATGTGAACAAAAGTACTTAGATCATGGTCTAACTAAGTTGATGAATAAAAGGGACACATGTTTCTTGAGAAAAGATGTATTGAATGCACAGAAAAGAGTATGATCCCTTCAATCTCAGAAAAATGAAGATGATGAAAAAAGTGTAAGTGTGTGGCATGCAGAGGAGAAAGATATTTTTTTCTACTATAAGAGGCCAACCAACATGGAAGATGTTGATGAACTACAACTGATTGAGAACCTGATTGAAGAACTTCAAGTGATTAGAGATCACCGCGCATTGAATTGTGATGTAAGATAATTAAATCAATTTTCTGTGTTCATTGATGTCAACTAGTTTTGATAGTACTTATCATGATAGTTACAAACATCTACACATCTGTAAAGAGGAGAGAAAAGATACAGAACCGGGATATCTACATGGAGGAAGATGGATATGAAAGATGAGGATAAGGAATACTCTTGGTAACTTATTAATGAGTCTATGACTTCATATTGTTGACTTGATTATGTTGAACTAATATTTTATGAAGTTCAAAGAAAAATGGTACAAAGTAGTGTGGTTAGTTAATGAAGCATTCTAGTATACACTAAGCCAGTGTAGTGTATACTGAGCATAGTTACAACCAAGCTTGTGTTCACTGACGTATTTCTTTGTTAATTGAGTATGGACAAAAGAACTAAATGATTAGTTTAGCTGATAGAAATTGATGAGCTGTAAAGTGTATGATTTCAAGGTGAAAGATAAAGTTTTTTACTGAGATCTATGTCTAACAAAATTCAAAGAAGATCTAATGGATGAATTCAAAACATGTTATGGACACAACTATCGAGGAAGGTTTAAGTGGAAAAATCAATGCAGGAGATTAAGCCGCAAAATCTGATGGATGAGAAGAAAATGATTTACTTGTCTATAAAAGAGACTAGGGTTTCATTGTGAGAATGATGCCAGAGAAAGGAGACTACAGAGATATCACATGAACATTACTTCATGCTTACCTGATCAAACTGGTTGAAGGAGAACCGAACTGCAGAACAGTACTGAGCATCAGAGAGCTTTTACCAAGTGACAGGTTGTTATTGAATGTTGAAGAACTGAATAGATTTATTGATCAGAGGATTTGTATGGACTTAAATAGATCTGAGCATCTACAAATTAAGTTGTATTGTAATTAGATCAACTGTTGATACAGTTTAACCATTGTAAACAAATAAAATCTCTTAACCGAGTAGACTTGAAAGTCTTTTATGTCATTCATAGAATGTACATTGTTATCCTGCCAACCCCATAGTGAATGTTGGTTGGATGATAACTATTAGTGTTAAATACTCTAACAAGGTCACACCTTATAGTGTGTTTTGTAACCTTTAATAGGGTTGGCTCTTCACTGAGCTCACTTCAGAAGAGTGAAAATATTTTGGGTTACCTATCCCAGGTGGTTTTTCTGTTTATAGGGGTTCCACGTTAAATCTCTTGTGCTATGTGTTTATGTTATGATTGTTTGGATATCATACTTTGCATGTTGCATGTTTGATTTGGTCAATAATTACTATGAGAAATTAACTGGTAATCGGTAATATCATAGACAGTGTTATATTTATGTTTACCAAATTACAGAATTAGCTGAATTTGTTTTGAGGTTATACATTTTGTATTTGGACAGTGGATAACTAATTCACCCCCCTCTCAGTCATTCTAACAATTGGTATTAGAGCATATTGGTGGCTTGGAATAAAGTTTTAAGGACTTCACCATAAAGATCACAAAATGTATAAGAGGGATGTGCCAAAGCTGAATAAGGACAACTTCACAATAAAGAAGCTGGATCATGTAATGTGTCATCAATGTCAGAAAGGTAAGATGAAAAATCTAGTTTTAAGAGTAAAGATTATTCAACAAAGAAAATTTTGGAGCTATTTCACGTCGACCTATGTGGTCCCATGAGAACAAAGAGCTACTATGGAGATAGATATTTCATTTTTTTTGTTGATGATTACACTAGATTGATGACTATAATTTTCTTAAAAGAGAAATCAGAAGCATTTCAGATGTTTAAATGGTATAAAGAAAAAGTAGAGAAAGAAATTAGGAAGGAACTGAAATGCTTAAGATCTGACAGAGAAGGTGAATTTATTTCTAATGAATTTACTAACTAGTGTAATGAGCATGGTATAAAAAGATAGGTTTCTGCACTGAGGACACATCAACAAAATAGGATTGCTAAAAGGAGGAATAGATCAATTGTAGATTGTGCAAGGACACTAATGATAGAAAATAATGTGGCTCAGACATACTCAAAAGAAGCAGTCAGCACAACTATTTATCTTTTGAACTGAGTACAACTAAAGGACACAAACAAGACACCCTATGAGTTATGGTTTGGTCACAAACCGACTATAAGTTACTTCAGAATTTTTGGTAGCAAATGTTTTATTCTAAAAGATGAAAGAAATGGATAGTTTGACTCTAAATGGGATGAAGGAATATTTCTTGGATATTCTACTAAAAGCAAAGCATATAAGTGTCTAAATAAAGTTACTAACAAAATGATTGAAAGTACTAATGTCAGGGTTGATGAGTATGATACTAAAAATAGTGAAGAAAGCAAAAAAGAACCAAAATATTACGCTAGATTCACTTACATTGAACATCTAGAGCCCCTACTAACTCCGCAGACATGACCTACCGAGCACTAGGAAGATAATACCGAGGAACAGCAAGGAGAAACCAACAATTAGGAAGGAGCTACTAAGCAAGCTAATGAACCTAGACAGGATGAACAAGAAAGAAGAAATCATGTGTCGGCAAGATTTTTCTGAAGACATCATCCTGAGAACCAAATCATTGGAAACAAGAAAGTTGGCATGATGACAAGAAGTAAGTTGAGACAAGGTACATGCTCAGTTTGTGAATTTGAACAAAAAAATATTAAAGTTGCATTGGAGAATGAAGAATGGATAAATGCAATGAATGAAGAGATTGAACAGATAGAGAAGAACAAGACATGGATTTTGGTACCTAGGCCTAAAGATAAGAATGCTATCGGTACTAAATAGATTTTCACGAACAAGCTAAATGAGAATGGAGAGGTTACAAGGAATAAAGATAGACTAGTTTGCAAGAGGTATGCATAGGAGGAAGGAATAGATTATGGTGAAACCTTTGCACCTATTGCTAGACTAGAAGGAGTTCGAATGTTACTGGCCTATGTAGCACATAAGAAATTTAAAGTATATCAAATGGATGTTAAATTTGCATTTCTAAATGGGATACTAGAAGAAGTCTACATAGAACAACCAAAAGGGTTTGTAGATCCAAACTAGAAAGACATGGTATGTAGACTACACAAGGATTTATATGGTTTAAAGCAAGCACCAAGAGCCTGGTATGAAAGGCTGCATACTTATTTGTTAAGTATTGGTTTTGTTAGAACAAGTGAGAACAACAATTTGTATATGAAAGGAAATACTGATGATACTATTTTTATTGTTGAAATATTTGTGGATGATATTATTTTTGGAGGACAAGATAATGTGTGTAAATCATTGCTAATGAGATGAGAAAATAATTTGAAATGTCTATGTTTGGAGAGATTAAGTTCTTTCTAGGATTGCAAGTTATTCAGCAAGATGATGGAATATTCATCACACAATCCAAGTACATAAAGGAAGTATTGAGAACATTTGGCATAGAAGATATTAAACTAGTTGGAACACCAATGGTCACAGCTGGAAACTAACTAAGGAAAATGAAACTATAGAGGTGAACCAGATACTGTACCGATCAATGATTGGTAAGTTGATGTATGTAGTGCATAGTAGACCAAACATTGCAAATGCTATGGGGATAGTTGCTAGATTTTCTACAAATCCTAGGGAGTCACACATGGTTGCTACAAAAAGAATCTTAAGATACCTGAAGAAAACTGAGGACTATGGATTATGGTATCCTAAGGATGACAAGTTTGAACTAAGAGTCTACATCGATGTTGACTGGGCTAGAAATATAGATGATAGAAAGAGTACCACCAGAGGAGCATTTTTCTTTGGTGAAAGACTTGTTACTTGGACAAGTAAGAAACAACCTTGTATTTCTCAATCTACTACTGAAGCAGAGTATGTTGTTGTTGCTACAAATTGTTCAAACATTACCTACATCAAGAAAGTATTGGAAGGTATGAATGAGGTAATCACTAAGTCGGTGACTATATATTGTGACAACAAAAGTGCAATAAATATTTCAAATAATCTTGTAATGCATTAAAAAAAAAAGCACATTTCTATTAAGTAATAAGAGAACAAGTATAGGAGAAGCAAGTTAAGTTGGAATATGTTACATCAAAAGAGCAACTTGCTGACATATTTACTATGCCTCTACCGAAGGAAACTTTTGAATGCTTGAGGACTAGACTTGGGGTCTGTCCCCTATCTACCAATCACTAATGTGATCTAGAGGTTGCATCAGCCTAATCTTATCAGAAGATCATTCATGTTGATGTAGCATAGTTCACACTTTGGATTCTATCTAAGGTTGTGGAAGATTTCAGGAACATGGATTTGCATATCGGTATACTAAGATATAGAGATACAGTATAGGAACTGAACAACAAAGAGTTAATTGGCTAATACAGAGCTATATATTTTTGTATTTATTTGGCATTGTTGTCAAAGGGAGAGAAGTTCATGAAATTTCAGACAGATTATTATCAAAGGGATTATCAGAAAAGGAGAGAAGTTAAAGAAGATCTTAAAAGAGAGATAAACTGATGAAGTTAGGGAGAGAAAATTTGAGAGCTGCTAAAGATGAAATCTACAGAAGAAGTCTGCACTGGTAATGATGTTATGTAACGTAGTGATTAAACATATTAAGCTAGGGAAAGTTTACCGAGTTACAACATTTCTTGCATAGTTGTAGCATACATGTTTGGTATTTGTATGGTATATTTCATATTGTTTGAGTTTCCATCAATGCCAAAGGGAGAGATTGATGAACTACAACTGATTGAGAACCTGATTGAAGAACTTCAAGTGATCAGAGATCACTGAGCATTTAATTGTGATGTAAGATAATTGAATCAGTTTTATGTTGTCATTGATGTCAACTAGTTTTGACAATCATTATCATGATAGTTACAAACATCTACACATCTATAAAGAGGAGATAAAAGATGCAGAACCAAGATATCTACATGGAGGAAGATGGATATGATAGATGAGGATAAGGAATACTCTTGGTCACTTTTTAATGAGTATATGACTTCATATTGTTGACTTGATTATGTTGCACTAATATTTTATGAAGTTGGAAGCAAAATGGTACAAAGCAGTGTGGTCGGTTAATGAAGCATTCTATTATACACCAAGCTTGTGTAGTGTATACCGAGAACAATTACAACTGAGCTTGTGTTCATTGACGCATGTCTTTGTTAATTGAGTATGGACAAAAGAACTAAATGATTAGTTTAGCCAGTAGAAATTGATGAGTTGTAAAGTGTATGATTTCGAGGTGAAAGATAAAGTTTGTTATTGAGATCTATGGCTAACAAAATTTGAAGAAAATCTAATGGATGGAATCAAAACATGTTACGGACACAACTGCCCAGGAAGGTTTAAGTGGCAAAATCACCGCAGGAGATTAAGTGGCAAAATCTGATGGATGATAAGAAAATGATTTACTTGTCTATAAAAGAGACTAGGGTTTCATTGTGAGAAGGATTCTAGAGAAAGGAGACTACAGAGATATTGCATGAACATTGCTTCATGCTTGCCTGATCAAACTAGTTGAAGGAGAACCGAACTGCAGAATAGTACTGAGCGTCAGAGAGCTTTTACCGAGTGACAGTAAGTTATTGAATGTTGAAGAACTGAATAGATTTATTGATCAAAGGATTTGTATGGACTTAAAATAGATTTGAGCATCTACAAATTAAGTTGTATTGTAATCAGATCAACAGTTGTTATATTTTAACCATTGTAAATAGATAAAATCTCTTAACCAGGTAGACTTGAAAGTCTTATATGTCATTTATAGAATGTACATTAATATCCTTTCAACCCCATAGTGAATGCCAGATGGATGATAACTGTTAGTGTTAAATCCTCTAACAAGGTCATACCTTATAGTGTGTTTTGTAACCTTTAATAGGGTTGGCTCTTCACTGAGCTCACTTCAGAAGAGTGAAAATATTTTGGGTTACCGGTCCCAGGTGGTTTTTCCCTTTATAGGGTTTCCACATTAAATCTCTTGTGTTATGTGTTTATGTTATGATTGTTTGGATATCATACTTTGCATGTTGCATATTTGATTTGGTTGGTAATCACTATGAGCAATTAACTGGTAATCAGTAATATTACAGATAGTGTTATATTTATGTTTACCGAGCTACAGAATTAGTTGATTTTTTTTTGAAGTTATACATTTTGTATTTGGAGTATGGATAACTGATTCACCCCCCTCTTAGTTATTCTAATAGATGTTCCATTTTTTGTAGGCTTCCAAACATCGTGGATGCGAGAAATGATGGTGAAACATTCACATAACTAACTCATTGCAATGGATTCCACGTTCTCTACAAATAAATATGGTGTAAGTAAAAGTACCCATATCTATGGATCATAAATTTATCATTGATACTTCTATTCTATATGCTTCTTCATAATATATTATATTTATTGATATGGTTTATTTATCTACAGTATGAGTTATATACCTTTCTTGTATTTGACGAGCAAGAGGCTAGTGTTCCTGTTCCATGGAAAATATCCTCAAGAAATAAAGTTGAGGATATAAATGAATGTCTAAGTGAAGTTTACAAAAGTGGAAAAGAGTCCAAAGAAGACTGGTGTGTTAATGCATTCATGATAGATGATGCTAGTGTTGAGATTGAGGCAATCAAATTTTTATTGCTTAATATTTAGTTTAATATTTTTTATTTTGTTTTAATACTAAATAATTTTGTTCCCATACTACTTATGAAGTTTTATAATCTAACGTTTAGATTATCCTTTGATTGTCAAATACTTTTATATATTTGGCATGTACGTAGGGCACATGGTTGAAGAATATATATAGGTAAGTCATTTCTTTCTATAGAATGCATCAATTTAATATTACATGTTTGAACATCATATCTTGATATTATGCTTTATAATTTAGGCATGTGACAAATAAGGACATTGCAATAAATATGTTCAATAGATTGGGTCAGATTATGTATGAAATGAGTGATGAGGAAGAGATTACTACTCACCTATTAAAAAATTTCATGGAGGAATTCAAAGAGGAGAAGATATTTATTGATTATTTTCATAAAACCTGGTGTCATGATCATCATGAGAGTCCTATAGGTAAGATCATGTGATTATTCATTACAATTTAAATGCGTTTACATAATGTTAGCTATTTTTGTGTGACATCATTATATTCATTTGTGTAGCAATGTGGGCCAAGAATTTTTGAAACTTCTCTCATTCAAATTGTTATACACTAAGTTTGCACCTTTGTCTCAAGCTCTCGTAGTCTTGATAACCTAGTATAACATGGAAATAATCTCCAGGTTGTGGGACCTATGCTAACTGAGATGAGACCTCTAGGTTCTAGGCTGGTTCCTCTTGGATAATCACCCTAATTTGCTTTTAGACATGAAAGTAAACTTTTGAGGGAAAGGGATAGAAGGAGTGGTTGGAAGGGAAATGATTGAAAGCAAACTACCTACTAAGTGATACACCAAAATTAGGGTTTGGATCTCAATATAGAGGAATGGAATCAATGAAAGGCTCAGGTCTAGTAGGTCACATCTTACTGAATAGGCTTGCATAAGTATTTCATAGAAGGGTCTGAACATAAGACACAATTTATGACCTAGAAGCAGACATTCACTTCTGCAACTCAGTGTAGGATTGAGACAAGATTGTTAGGGGGCTAGAGTATACCCACAAAAGCATCTAAATCAAATCAAGCACAATAACACACATAGTTATAGAAAGTAAGAGGGATCAGGAACCCTAAGATACCACTGAAAACATCATATACTTCAATTCAATAAGAGATAAACTTGGACAAGGAAGCATAGGGACATGAAGAATTGTCACAAAATACCTCTGTAATGTTTGAATTCATCAATGGGAGAAATACAACTATATAAGCCGGAGGGTAGAGATGATACCACAGATGACCCTTAAGGAAAAAAAAAATTATTCTACAACTTCCCAACTCTGAGCTTAAAATCTCCAAAAATACAATATATACATCCCCCTCCTGCACGTAGGCAAGAGTCAAAACCTAACTAGGGTTGCAAGATTAAACAATGATATCAAACCCTAAGGTACTGATCACATATTAATGAAAATCTCTAAGAATCGGTGATCAGATCAGATCCTTCTTTGCATGTTGATTCTCTTGAACTGAAAACACCTACAGACACAACAACCTCGATCCATCTACCCACCTACAACTCCACTAAGCCATGAAGGCTCACAAATCTGATCATAATTCCTTGGATAACAGTACCGCTTGAATGATGGCGCCAACTCTTTCTAGCACCACCTGGTGTGGAAATGCGGAAAAGGACCCTGCAAATGCCGACCAATAGTCATCTCCATCATCTTCAAAACCACAACTGTCCTGAGACTTTATTTCTTGAGCTACCCGACGTCGTGCATGGCCGAAAGAGAAAAAGAATAGCAAAACCCTCGCAGAGATATTCAAATTTGAACTACAACGGCTAGCTGGTCATTTTAAAACATAACCGTCGATCCCCTCTAACTCCTAGCAAATGAACGGCTCAGATATATCCTGAAATGATTGCAAAACCCTTTTGAAAAGTTCAAATCCATCTCAGCACACTGTAGCCAACGAAGATCGAGCATGTTGGGATATTAGAAAGTTCAGACCTTCCATGAACCTTCCCTCCTTTAAGTCATTTAGTGACTACATGACTGAAGACTTCCTTCTAATTCATGAAATCCCTTTCGTAACCCTAGTTTGGTTAAGTGATTCAATGAACAAGGCTTTTCACTGAATCGCTGGGTTTTTCTAATAACCCTGGTTACATTAAGCGAACATGGGAAAACCTTGTGGTTGCTGATTCACAAGATCTTTAACTAACCCTAGGCCCAGGCTGCCACATGTCACTCCTTTATTCCCTCTTGACTGATCTGTAGGCATACACCTCAACAAGCCCCCTGACGATGGACCCACTAAAGATAAGATTTTGATCAACGACAAGTGCATGATCTCATGGCTGCCAAATATTCCTTGCACCTTTACGCTAGCCATATATCTATATTAGACCGGGACCCCCCTGACAAATGGACCCACCTATAACCTTGTCAACACTCAGAAACCAATTGCAAACCTCCAAATCACTTTGACCTAGCATAAGACCCACCTGACAGAGGCTTGAACACTTGGCAAATCGGATGGCTGGCACATAATCTCATGGCTCTGACACCATTCATGAGAACACATGCCAGCTGTAGATCTATATCCTTCTGACATTTCTATAGGCATTCTGACATGGCCCCACTGACATATGCCTAATTACCATTATGTGGACCAATCAAAAGCTACCATTTATATACACGTAGCAGTGGACCCGCCTAAATGAAGAGTTACGTCACTAGGAGAAATCAACGGCCATCTTAAGTTCGCAAACTTCTGACATTTTTCATGAGAAAACATGCCAGTCGTTAGATCAAAAGAGGACTGACAACCGGGCCCACTGACAAATTACAAGTCATCTCCTTTTGACCAATGAAATACCTCCACATAGGACACCGTGGCAATGGACCGACAAAGGCATGAAGCACTGAGAAAAAGGGAAGATCGACAGTTTTCATAAGATCGCAAGCCTCTGACACATGCTATGAGATCTTACAACAATCGTTGATCTCATCAACTGGGACCCCACTTATCACTTAACCCCGGAAGTCTTAGCGAACACACGACCAAAGGAAACTCACTCAGTCACTAAATAGAAATCTTAACCTCGATTAAGTCTAAAGAATGCGTGAACAAGGCACTCACAGAATTGCTAAACCAAAAGTCCAACCTGGGGTTACAGTTAGTGAATGTCTGACTGAAGGCAATCCGTAGAGTCACTGAATACTTAAGGGAACCACCATTTTATTTCACGACCAGGAGAAACACTGCAGTCGCCAGTTCGCCGAGAGAAAAAGGTAACCGCCAGAGAACTTAGAGAACTGGCGACCGAAAGGAAATATTACGCACATGGGTTTTGAAGACACTTAAGTTGCCGATAAAGGTAAATGCAAAATAGAATGAGGGTTAGGGTTTGTAGGGTTAATTTAGCACCAATGGCTACTTTTATGAATTTTTGACCTGCAGACTAGAGAGATAAAAAGATTATAGAGGCCAGGAAACAAGAGATAAATTCATGAAAATTTTAGGGATGCCTGGTAGGGGAAGAACAGAGACCCTAGAGTAAATTTTGGCCAAATTTGCATGGATATGAAAATTAGGGTAACACAAATAAAGAGACCAATGCTTCAATAGAATCATACCATTGCCACATCAAGAGTCACTATTTAAGTGATCTTTCTTTGAAATGAACAAGGAGAATGGATTGTCTTATCCACATACTTCTTCATAGGGTAGAGCCATTCTATAAAAACAAAATATTTTTTTAGTTATCTGGGTTTCTAACAAACTTCAAAAAAGAACAATATCATATAACTACACTAGAAAGATCAAAAATAATACCAGATACAAATTGTTGTCCATATGATCACCTCCATAATGTGTATAAGATAAGAAGTCAAACGATCACAACAAAATGGTATGTTGTCAGAAAACTTGGACCTGATTTGCATGTGTGATTGTCAGTGGGCAAAAAAAAGGAAACACATGCAAACATGTATTGAAGATTTTAGATCTTCTAAAGAGAAACAAAAAAAATGAGCAAGAGCAAGTTGTAGGTAAGTTTTATTTGAGATATAAGTTTAGTTTTCAAAATTTTAATGATTATTATCTTTAGTCTCAAAATTAACTAATTTAATTATATTAAGTTACAGAAGGTGTTACTCATTTCCTGATGGTGACCACGATGACAGAGGGAGTCTTAATCATGAAAACATCACCACTGAATGTCTACATTGTCTTTACAATTAAACATTAATTTTTTATGGTTCTCAAACTTCATTATTTCTTATTTCAAATATAGATAGTTATGCTCAATTGGAAGACCAAGATGTTCTTGGACTTATCATCGTTGAAGACCAAAAAATAGGTAAATTTCTTTATCACCATTTTAAAATGAAATTATTTTTTTTAATTTTTTTTTTCCCTTACTCATATTAATTTATAATCTAGATGACATCTTTGATGCTACAAATGAAGACTTTCAAAATTCCATTGATTATTTGAGTTCATTGCTCCAAAATTTACCAACTAGAGCAAGTGAAAAAAAAAATTTAGTGAATGTGTGAAGAGATTTAGAAAAGATATTGAGACACCTCTCACTTCCTCTTCCAAATTTCAAGCAATACCTGGCTCAAAGAGAATTCCTATGAGATGAATATCACCATGGTTTAGTCCAAGCAAAATGCACAAACACCATTCTACTCATCAAAGGCGTAATGCCATTTCTCAAAACTTAAGTGAAAGAGTTGAGCTTGAAACTTTTCAATTCCCCTCTATAGGATGTAGAAAGAAAAAGAAAAAGAAGGGCATTAATCGCTTAGGCATAGCAATACAAAAAGAAAGTCTTATTATCATGCAACAAAAAAGTGAGTACGTTTATTCAAAAATATTTTAGTAATTTATAGAAGTATGACTTGTTATTATTTCATAGATTAATCATATGTTGTTACAGGTCTGGATGATCAAGAAAGTACTCCACAATGTTAATTACCTTTTTCTTTTGATCTAAACCAAACAATAACAGATGAAATACACCTCATAGATGGTATCTTTTAACTATTAATTTTTTTCATAATTTTTTATAGAAAATTACTTAATTATGTCTCTAACAATTTTTTTATAGTTATTCAAACGAACTAGATACAGTTTGTGGAGATCAAGCATCAGTCCTCAATGTTACCCCTACACAAACATTTCAACAAACCATTTCAGGTAATGAGAATTTTAAATATTTATATATTATCTACATAATGTGTTTTTACACTTGAACATATTATCTAAGTTTATCACAGTTAAATGTGCCTGTTATTGCAGTTTTAAATGATCAAAAAAGAAATGAAGGACATATGTTTTCCTTTTGTATGGATCTTAACCAAACATTAACAACAATGGATGGAATGCAAATTGGATATGGTAAGAAAATAAGAAAACAAATTTTATTGTGAACCATTAATTTGTATTTGGTTCATCTAAGTTGATGTCTCAAATTCATGTGTTATTATAGATTTAATTGGTAATGAAGAACATATGTTTCCCTATTCTGTTGATATCAACCATACACTAATGGATGATGCAATGTGAGGCAGAAACTTCCAGAGGTCATAACTTTTGACTCGGATCTGGGTTTTTGCTCAATTTTTTCATGTGCATGCCTCAGGAGGTGTCATTTGTTTTGGCAATGGATCTTGGATTGATTGGGGTCCATTTTAGCACATTTTTGAGAGCTGAAAGTTTCATGTAGGGCTCCGAAATTAGCTTTTAGTATTTTTTTCTGAGTTTTTTTAAAGTTCTATTTTGTAATAAATCTGAAATTATGTTTATAATCTCAGATATTAGTTGGAAATTCATTCTAACTTAGTCGAGACCATGTTTAGGAAAAATCTCAGCTTTTAGGTGTTATTTTGAAAATTACTGAAAATGGCAAAAAAATAACTATGGGAAAAACTGCCAAAAAGGGTAATTTTTGATTTTCATCATTTTTTGGATTTTTTTGGTTACTTAAGAGTTTTGCAAAGAATTGTAGAGGTATTCAAGGATGAATGAAAAATATTAAAGGTTTGAAATCTGTGTTTTTTCCTTGTAATTGAGTCTTATTCTTATCAGAGTGTTGTTTGCTACATCACAATGCAAACTGGAGATGGTAAGAAAATTAAAAAGTGTAGTTCAATCAATTTTGAGTATTCAATTTGTATATTGGTTTTATCTAAGTTGATTTGACAAATGTACATGTTATTGCAGCCTTAATTGATCACCAAAATAGTCGGCGACTATATTTTGATCTTAATCAAGAAACATCAACAACAGTAAATGTAAAGCAAACTAGAGATTGTATGAACATTATAATATGAAATTTAATCAATTTTGAGTCTATCTTTGTAAATTAATTTTATAACTATCTCATTATGTTTGTAGGTGTAGGTGATACTATAATGGGGGGTCATGGTCAATAGCTTTTTAGATAATCATTATACTACATTATTGTAATCAGTTATCTGTTGAGTTCTTTAACTCTATTTAGAAATTGGCTCTTGGAGGTAGTAGCTTGTAGATGATTATATATGTATATTATATTTTGAGTTGGACAAGTATTGGATGTGTGCAAAATTGGCTAATTTTATTATGATATTTTAATCCTTTTATGAAATAATCAAGTAATTTCATTTGGGTCATTTAATTTTTATAGGATGGTTGAATTTATTTTTAACATTTCACATGTCATGTGTTGTGTAAAGATTTAATGATTTGTATGATAATAAAGTTTTATTTCCTTAAATTTATGTAGAGGTTAGGTCAAAATATGCTAGCCTTCATTCATTAGTATAACTAACATAAATGTTAATTGAAATTAACATGTTTAACCTAGAAAAAAAATTATATCTATAATTGATTACAATATAATCATAAACACATGATAACCAATTTTAGCTCTGATAAGTAAAATTTAAAGAGTATCAACTACCTTAAGCATATTTAAAATTTCATTTCACGAATACATAATTAATTTGTATACTCTACTTTAAATTTTTCAAATCTTTTATCATTTTTAATGGACCAAAGAATCTACAATTACATTAATAAAAAAGAAACATCTAAATATATTTATTTCAAATTAGGTATTAAAACAATCATAAATTAATTAATTAATTTTTTTAACTATACTTATTTTTTTGTTAACCATAGCTAATAAAATGTGTCAACAAGTTTGACTCAAAGCTGTACAGTTAAATTATGATAGTAATATCATAATTTGTTGTTTATGGTTTTGATTGTGTAGATTTTTTGCATCAATATTTTGGATCACACTTTGTGATTCATCATTAGGATTTTTCATATTTTTGTATCACTATTTTGGATCATACTATGATTCGTCATCAGGATTTCTTGTTGTCCTTATACACTCTTTCATATTGATGATAAATTAGAGAGTATGATCCAAAACATCGATCCAAATAACTTTCACATAATCAAAGTAGGAAACAACAAATTATCAATATAATAGATTATAGAAATCTAATGTCATTAATAATATAACTTTATAAAAGAAATATCTCTTACTTATCAATAAAATATTTTTTTCATTTATCATACATTTAAATGTCACAGACAAATCAAATCAATTTTATTTTTTTATTGAGAACATTTTTAAATTCATATGTCAATATAATAACCAAATAATAATGGAATTTTTGCTTGATAGGCACAGGTGACATTAGAATTTCATGCCTATGCACAACTCCTCCTCTAATGTTGTCGGTTCAACAAAATGGAAGTGGTATGTGAAATGTAGGTGACTCAATACATATAATCCATTGGTGGTCATTCAAATAGCTTTAAATATAAATCATGCTAAGTCATCAATAAATATAATTGGCTACCCAGGTACAGCAAATAATTTTGTGCAAGGTGATGTGACTCCAAACGCAGCTGGATTGGCAGAACGTCAGTGATGACAGAGTATGGAGTATGGATGGTATGGAGAATGGACTATGTATAGCAGTGGCATGGGGGAAATCTGTCGGCTACATAGCTGGCTCCAATTCTAGATTTGATATGGTTGGATGACGATGCAAGTATGCCCATGCTCATGCCCCCATCACTCTATGTTGTAAGCCACCGTACCCCTGAAAAAATGATGATAGATTTAACTCGGGCACTCCTCCAAGTATGACTTAGGTATAAATAAAAAAGAGGGGCATATTGAAACACAAAATAAATACTGAATTTAATAAGAAAAAACAATTTAAAAAAATTTAAATTTTAAATTTTTTTGATTTAAAACTTTTTTTTGTTACATTCTAAATGGGGAAGAAACATTAAGTGACAAATATTTTTGCAATTTTAAAAATAATTTATTTTCATTTTTTTAGTTTAATAAAAAAATATATTAATAGAATTTAATTTTTAATAATATTTTTATTTTTATTTTTATATTTTTTATTATAATAATCATTTTGATATTATAATATGTAATTTAGTGATCTAATAAATATATTGTATCAGTATATATATATATATATATATATATATATATATATATATATATATATATATATATATATATATATATATATATATATATATATATATATATATATATATATATATATATATATATATATATATATATATATATATATATATATATATATCATTTAATCAATACTTATAATATAAATTTAGAGCATACACATAATATATATTTTAATTATTTTTATATTAAATTAAATTTATTGTGTATTAGTTTAAATTTTATATTTTTATATTAAACTTGATGTCCACGATTCACCAATAATCACATTCAGGTATAAATTTTATAGCACATTAGCACTTGGATATATATGTAGATTGTTGAACCATACAAAGGACTCTATCATGATGATTCTATTTAATCTAAAAAAAATCTTTTGATTATCTTTTCAATTCAAACTAATATGTTTTGAGTATATAAATTGATTAAATAATACTATAATATATATTCTAATAATCTATATAGTTTATCAACAATGGCTACAGAGCATCCAAGTTCCTCCAACATTTTGCAGTGTTATTAGTACTTGTCGATAGGCTAGGCAAGTACTATTGCATCCATTTTTGGATTTCTTTCATTAACTAGTGATTAAAAAATCACATTTCTACCAATTAAAATTATTATTTTTATCAAATTTGTTACAAAATTAATAATTTGTATAGTATACATGCACATTTTTTATGTTTATAATTCAACAAAATTAATTTCGAGCTCTTTTATTGGCTTAAAAATTTAGGCTCTTATACACGGATTTTGTGGAAGCACTACTCTATTACAATTTTTGAGGCAATATTATAGGGGCAAATACTTTACCATGCCCTTAAAATAATTCATATTTATTTTTAAAAATATGTTATAATATAAATGCATGGTTTTGGATATAGATTATTTATTAACTAATGTATATTAAATTGAATAATAAAATTTGTTATATGTATTATAATTAGATGTTATATATTTAGATTATATAACATAAATTATAATTATAATCTAAATATTAATAAACTTAACTTTTTCATTATATATTTTATATTAATTAACTTATGAATTAGTGATAATAATATCTATTATTTATAATAAATAATTATAAGTTATATTTTAAAATACTAAATAATATGATTTGACATAAGTTATATGAATTATATAAAATATTATTAAAATTGATCCTAGTTAATTAGATGGTGTAATTTATTTTGATTTTAACAATTATTTTTTAAAATGGAAATTATATTATATTGATTATTTATGTATAAATTATTTTATTTAAAAATTAATAATTATATTTAAGAAAAATAATTTTATTAATATTTTTAATTATATATTTTTAAATATTGATAATATATAAAATTAAAAAATAATACAAAAGATATCACTTGATATTCACTTACATTTATAAGGATTAATTTTTTTTGTTTTTATCAATTTGATTTAAACTATGATAATTAAATATCTTAAAATTGTAATAAAAAAGTAAAATATTTATAATTATTATATATTTATAATTCTAAATTAATATAAGACTTCACTATTATATCACATAGCTATAATATTAATTACATAGTGATTAATACCAATTATACTTGTACTTAGTAACTACAACAATGGATATTTGTTTATCTACAGTTTGGAAGAATTTAATTATTATTATTATTATTAATATTAAGACAAGTACTTTGCCACTACGTGGCACTTGTTTTAATTTGCTTGCATTGATTGGAAAGAATGTAGAGTGTGGAATCATACAAAATGTATAGTAATTGATAGATATAATGCCTCAACTATAGAGTTTTAATACCAATATCATAAGTGGATTATCAGATAAATCAACAAAATTAAATTATACCAATATAATAAATTTATTTTTACAAAAATATAAATAAATAAAATTTGTGAAAATATTGAAAAATTCTTCAATATTCTATAAATTATTGTGTGTAAATGAATTCAAAGATGCACTATTATAAAACTATTTGATTACAAAAATCTTAAATAAATAAAATATGTTTAGTGTGTCCATAGCTAATAAAATATTTACCTAGATAAAAATGTTTAAATTAAAATTTGGATATTTATTATTTCTAAATATAAGTATGAAATTATACTATTGTAAGGTGGACATTTAGGTTTCAAATAAAAGTAAAATAGATGAAAAGAAGAGAGCTATGAAAATTAAAAAAGGTGAAAAGGAAGAATGAGATAAAAATTTTAAGATAATTTGAGAGATTGTCATTTTACATATAGTTGTACTAAATTGAAATTTGTTATAATATCATGATATATTAAATATATAACTATAATATAAATATAATTAATAAATATTAGAATTATTTATAATTCTTAATAATGAAATATATTTATAATATGATTATTATAAATATATAATTTTAATTTATATAAATTAAAAAATCTATATAAATTAAATATTTATATAATATATAAATCGTAAATATATTTATAATGTATATTGTAAACTACATCTAATATAATATTATTTAATTTTTTATATATTATCATAATTATAACAAGTGCTACGTAGTGGCCAAGTACTTGCCTTTAGTAATTAATTTTTAATATAAATTTAATCTTAATTTTAATAAATTTATTATAATTTATAAGATATTTTAATTAATTATAAAATTATATAATTATAATATTTTATATAATAATAATTGTAGTAATAAATAATTTTTTTAATTATAATTATATAGATAATTATTGATTGCAAATTATAATTAATTTAAACTTTAATCTTAATTTTATTTGTAAATATAACAATAGTGCTAATTTTATTTTATTGATATTTATTTTTTATTACATATGATTGTATATATAATATGAGCAATAGTATCAAATAGTTTTAATAGTTTTAATAGATCAATATGATACATTATGAACTTTTAATAATGTCAAAATGAATTAAAAAAGCTAACCAATTGTAAGTAACTTACTCCATATTAGGAATATTGTAGCATACTAATTCAATAAATAAATAATTTATTCAATATTTTGAAATAAATTTTAAAATAAATTATAAAAATATACAAATTATAAAATTTAATCAACTTATTTTAATCTTTGATTCTCACTGATTTATTGCATCCATTAATATTCCTAAAAAAAAAAGATGATTCCAAGATAACTTCACATAAAAAACAAGAAAATTAAATGAAATAAGTGGAAGGACAATAAATAACAAACATGGTAAATTTTAATTGATTCATTCATACTATTATATACCTATGACAATACTATTATACTTACATTAGCATCCAACCATATCTAATGATGCCACAACTTTAACATTAGAACAAATTTGTTCTCCCAACAACATTGAAAGTCACACAAGATCATAGTTGAAACGAAATCACCAAACAACAGTGAAATTTCAAATGTTATATTAATGCTGACATGAATGCATGACGTGAATCTCAAAACGTGAATGCCGAAAGTCGGTCTCACTCTCCGTACTCCAACTACGAATAAATATCGTTATCTTCTGATGTTCGTATGAAAAGGCGAATGTCAGGCGGGTGATTTCGGCCTAACCAGTAGAATTTATAATATTATATTAATGCCTGACATGTATTTCGAAATGTTACTAGCTAGAAGGTCAACTTTAAAATATTATAGTAATCTCTTTTGACCATCTAGAATGGCATAGTTTAAACAAAATCAAGAAACAATGAGAAAGTATCCATGTAAACGTATACACTTGAAATTATAGAGTAGTTATGAAAGTATCTCTTTGACTATCTAGAAGGTCAATTTTAAAATATTAGATTAATCTTTTTGACCATCTAGATTGTCATAGTTGAAACAAAATCAAGAAACAATAAGAAAGTATTTATGCAAGTGTATATACTAATCATGAAAGTATCACTTTGAAAATATAGGAAGGTGAATTTTAAAATACTATATTAATCTGTTTTGACCATTCAGAATGTCATAGTTGAAACAAAATCAAGAAACAATAAGAAAGTATCTATGCAAGCATATATACTTGAAATTATAGAGTAATCATGAAAGTATGACTTTGAAAATATAGAAGGTGAATTTTAAAATATTATATTATTATGTTTTGACCATCTAGAATCTCATAGTTGAAACAAAATCAAGAAACAATAAGAAATTATCTATGCAAGCATACATACTTGAAATTATAGAGTAATCATGAAAATATCTCTTTGACCATCTAGAAGGTCAAATTTAAAATATTATATTAATCAATTTTGACTATCTAGAATGTCATAGTTGAAACAAAATAAAGAAATAATAATAATAAATTATCTATAAAATAATCATAAAAGTATCTCTTTCACCATCTAGAAGGTCAATTTTAATATATTATATTAATCTCTTTTCAATGTCATAGTTGAAACGAAATCACCAAACAATAGTAAAATTTGAAATGTTATATTAATGCTGACGCGAATGCATGACGTGAATCTCAAAACGTGAATGACTGACGTGAATGCCGAAAGTCGGTCTCAATCTCTGTACTCCCACTACGAACTAATATCATTCTCAGATGTTCGTATGAAACGAAATCACCAAACGCATGATCTAAAATGTCATAGTTGAAACAAAATGAAGAAATAATAATAATAACATAAAAGTATCAATTTTAATATATTATATTAATCTCTTTTCAATGTCATAGTTGAAATGAAATCACCAAATGCATGATCTATTATATTAATATTTGAAATGTTATATTAATGCTGACGTGAATGCATGACGTGAATCTCAAAACGTGAATGACCGACGTGAATGCCGAAAGTCGGTCTCACTCGACGTGAATAAATATCGTTATCTTCTGATGTTCGTATGAAAAGGGCAATGTCAGGCGGGTGATTTCGGCTGACGTCAATTCCAAAACTCGTTTCCTAGGAGGGTTTTCTTCTTAAAACTCTCCTTCTAATTGCATTGATCTATGATGTTCTATATCTAAGTTAGTGTTAAATTAGATTTGAGTTAAGGTTCAATTTTATTTAGTGTTCAGATCATATTTTATATTATGGTTCAATTAAGAATGATATTTAGTAAGATTTAGAGTTCGTTTTATTTAAAGTAATCATTTATTATTTCACATGTATACTATTTATTATAGCTTATCTTGTTAAAGGTATTAATTCTTTTAAGAGTTCTAAGATTGCTAAGTCTACTGTGTTAAGACATTTCACAGTTCTAATCTAAGAATTGTACTCTATTAAAGGATTTATACATATGATCTGTTAAGATCTTCTCGGTTAAGAAACTTATACAATTCTGATAAACTTTTAATCAATAACAACAAAATGTCTGTCAAATGTGTATCAACAAATACTTGTCAGACTCAATGTGCTATCTCGGTAACTAGGTTCTCTTCTCGGTGCTTGGTTATACCTCCCTTAGTGTCTATATTAGCTTTCTCTTTAACTGAAATTCCTTGTTAACTGATGCATTTTACCAACCGCTTTCTTTACCTTACCGACTCATATTTTCAGCCTTACCCAATGACTTTGACAAACATAAAGACTTCCTTAAAACTAATGACAACACAATTAACTCATAGGAGTATCAAACTCAGTGTCTATTAGCCAAGGTTAAAGGTTCTCTACCAAGAACCATTCATATGGCCTCCATCATTAGAAAACTAAGATTCTTGTAGGTCAACTAGAGTCACTGATTCGTTACATATCCAAGGAAGGACATTTTCCTTCTGTCACTTCAAATCTTGATAGGAGTCTCCATTACTTTGAACTAGTAATTATTTTGACCTTAGTTTCTCACTTAATGAAGGGCTACTTGAATCACAATACATAATTATTAAGGGCTACTCAAAGAATTCATTTTATGGAAAATTAAATGTGTCATGCTTCTCTTTTTAGAGTGTCAGAATCAACTATAACACGACCTTAAAATTGTAGTTTTTTTGGAAAACTTTTTAACGTGACTAATGATGTTGGCATGATAAATCCTCAGGTACCATGTGGGATGGGGGAATATTCAATCTTGTGACCTCATGCTTTACCATAGTTATCTCTCATTAATCGAGCCAATTCCCCAGTCTATGTCAACATTCTTTAAACTAAAGGGTACCACGCCTATTTTTATAAATGTAAGTCAGGTTGATATATTTGTGTCCTTACAAGCCAAGATGTGAAAGGAATGATCTAAGTATGGGATCTAGTGTTCTCAATTCCCAAAATAATTATTTTTTATGTGAGATATTCCTTGATTGAATGTCATCATACTACTTTCTTGGACAATGTTTAACTTTCCAACCACCACACATGTGTCATACTTGTCCAATTTCTCCTAGCTCTTATCCATCAACTACCTTGTAGGCAATTGCATAAACTTTCATATTTTCCTCTATATAGACATGATTGATGGTATACACCTTGAAGAACTTATGGAGCTCTAATATATTGTGCACCAATGCACCAAGTTTCCTATTTCTCGTAGACCCATTTCTCACTGCATTTACCACTAGAGAAGATTACTCTTCTATTTTAAAATCCTTTCAAAATAAAATCCCATATATGAGTGCTTTCATCTTGGCCATATTATTGGTGTCTTTCCTCCAATGGTATTGTTAGCTTTCTGATGTAGCACAAAGTCCTCTGTCAACAATAAAATTCAATTACCAGATAAAAAACATAGATTTGAAACCTTATATATTGTTCATTCATCACTGACTGACTCTACAATTCACTGCCAACTCTTAAGTAACCAAAAAACTAGAAAAAATAAGAAATCCAAAAATTACCCTTTTTTGGCAATTTTTTTCCACGTGTTTTTTGCCATTTTTGGTAATTTTTGAAACAACACCTAAAAAGATGAGATTTTCCCTAAACATGCCCTTGACTAAGTTAGAATGAATTGCCAACTAATATCTGAGATTTGATAATATAAATTCAGATTTATTACAAAATAGAACTTTCTAAAAACTAGAGAAAAAATACTAAAAGCTGATTTTGGAGCCCGAGATGAAACTTTCAACTCCTGAAAATGTGCTAAAACGGACCCCAATCGATAATGAAACTTTCATTTGCCTGTAAATAACACAATGTGAAAACATGGTTCACCCATGAAATCCCACCGCATATTCATGACGGCTGGTTGGGACATAGAAGTGGAGCCTATGTATAGTGTATATAGTCACTTTGGAGGTCTATCATTGAGCATGACCATTTTTGTAACCTTTCCCTAGGGGAGCACATTCATTGCTCAGCTAGGGACAAGGAGGTGAATTTTTAATTTTGCTTGCAAGGGTGACCAAGAAAATGCAATCCAAGACTTTGGAGATGAGAAGGATGATTAGACAAAGCCATGATGAAAAGCTAGAAGCTTTACCAATCCATTTTGCAAGCATAACTTTACTGAGTACAATGATCTCCTAGAAGCCACTAAAACCCTTTCTAAACCCTCCTAGTTGAGTTAGGGTACTATACAGATACATAGGAACCCAAGGCCCACAAAATATATTAGGGTATCCTAAATGATCAAATAATCCATAATTTTTTTGGGAAGTCCTTCAGGAGAAATTTGTAGAAAAGCCTAAAAACATGAACTAGGAGACCTAATTGGGGGCTCTAGGGCTACAAGGCCAAAACATAGAGTTTCATAATATCAGTAAGGAGGAGTTGAGAAGATCTTGAGAAAATGAGTCAAGAAGTGAATCAAGGTTATATTTTGGTTACCTCCACACCCCTGCAAGACTCACTACTTTTTTAGGAGGTAAGGTACACTTGGAAGGATAGAAGAATGCATGAGAGGAGAAGGAATGCTTAATCAGTGATGGATCACCTAGGAGTTGGAGAGTAGTTTGCTCAATATGAGGACATTGAAGAAGTCCTTAGAAGACAAGGAGGCACCTTGTTGAACCCCTAATCAATCCATTGAGAGGTTGGAGATTTGGGAATCTTAGTGATCCAGACAATAGTGTTTGTGCACCTAGTGTGATCCTATCATCTATTTATTTTTTCAATTTCTAAAATTTAAAATAGTAATTTCATATTTTTAGATTTATATTTTTTTCTTTTTATTAATTGCACATAATCTTTACAAGAAACATTGGTACCAACGGTTATGAATTGTGGAAAACTAATATCTTTAAGTACTAACAAGTTAATATTATCTTTTAGATATAAATAATGTTATATAAGATAAATTTTAAATTATTAAACTAAAGTTATACTATAAATATTTACTATTATTAGATTATTATAGTATGATAATTTATTTGAACATTGTTATCGTATTATTATATTATTATTACATCATAATTGTAATAAATATTTGTAATATTTCTTTTGAGAGATCATTAAGTAAGAATTCATGTTTGGTAGCCATTTACTTCATCAATTTATCTTAAATGAAAGTGTTTAAATAATTTAAACTTTAGGATTTAAATATATAAAAATAAATGAATGTAGAATTACTACTAACTAGCACTTGCACCTAAGGAGGTTCAAAGAACAAGTTGATATGAAATTCTAGTTAGAATTTGAATGGGAAAATTTTAAAAATAGATTTTGATATGAAAAGTATCAATTTTCTATATTAATTAAAATATTAATAAAATGATTTATAATTAAATTAATTCTAATATATTTTATTGGTATTTATCATTTCATAAAAATAATTAGAGGCCATGCATAAGATAAATTTAATGAAATCAAATGTCCTCAACCATTGTGAGAGACTTGAGCACGAAAATTTTGTAGATAAAGATTTGTCAAGATAGGGAAGGTTTGATGGGTTGTAGATATCGTAGTTGTGAAGTCTTCAATAGACATACATGTAAAATGTGGACATAAAATATGGTGCATGAATAATATTATATAATTGGTTTGTATTTCATGGAATATAGTTATTTAATTGTAGAACATTTATAATTTATCAGAAAGTATTTTACAAAACCTCAAATTGAATTAGAAACATGCAAGCAAATGCAATATGTATAAAGAGGAGGCATGCAACTAAGTCACAACCATCGTTTGTGAATCAAGAGAGGAAAATTTTAAGATTATGTAAGGGTTAATTTCATTCCTTAAAGTTCACAGATTGTAGAGAGAAATGGCTAGTTGACTACATGTATTTTTTGATGTCTCATAAAGAAATGCAAGTCATCTATTACAATCTTCTCTTCTATTCATCCAATATTTCAACAAATTAGAATGATGGTGTGATGATCTACAACTAATTGAATATCTAGATAAACTAAAGGAACAATGATTAGAGATCATCGATCTACTAAAGTGATATGTAAGATGATTAAATTAGTCAATATGTTGTCATTGATGTCAACTAGTTTTTGTTAATATGATTTAGAACAAAAGAGAGGGGGGGTGAATCAATTGTTCTCAGGTCTAGATGTATAAAACAAACTCTCAGACACTTCAACAATTTTAGATCTAACAACCAAAACTACTCGGTCATTAAAGGAATGTATACCAGAAATAGATAACAATGCAATCCACTACCCAATAGCATTTAACTTGCAAAACACAAAATGTTTAACACCAAAAAATTCACAAAGTTTGACACCGGGATTTATAGTGGAAACCCATTTTGGGAAAAACCACTTTGTAACATGTTACTAATATTTTTCACTCTTCTGAAGTGAGCTCCATGAAAAGCCAACCCTATCAAAGGTTTATAAAACACACTGTTAGGTGTGAACCTAATAAAGGATTTCAACCACCCTGTTAGGAGTGCGCCTTGTTAGAGGACTTAAGTACATTCCTTTAGAATGCAACCTTGATTAAAGGATTTATACAATTTCTATTAGGTCAACCTTGATTAAAGGATTTAACTGATACAATGGTTAGAAAGTAGCAGTAGTATTGATCTGAAAAACATATAACTCACTTTACAAATAACAAATCCAATTTTTTACACATATGTTGGCTTACAGATTGAGTACCATTTTCATCTCCATCACTGATCTACTCAAAAATCCCTTCAAGCAATCACAACTCTGATCAACTTCTTCACCTTCAGCCTTTCTACTTTGTCAATTAATAACATCAACAACTCCAACATCTCTCTCAACCTCATGCTTAGGCTATCTTATATCTCTTCAATAGATAGATCTCTCTTTTTTCGCTTAATCTCCTCCATAGATCTTAGGTTTAGGTCAGATCCATCAAATCCTTCCAACATTTGAGTTCTTCATCCATCCTTCTAGAAACATCTTCAATCTCCTTATTGATATCTCAATAAAATGATTTACTGTGTATTAAATGCTCCATACACTTTATAAATAAAGTCAGCACATTTTACATAATCCAAGAATTCAACTATGTCGGCTAGGAATTTGAATTCTTCGTCAAATGTAAATTACTGGCGCTCAATCAATACTTTGTTCAACTCCTCGGTCATCACTGTGCAACTTGGCCACCTCTTCAATTTTATCACTTGAAAAATATTGTCACTCAGCTAATACTGTCACTTGGCAATAAATTGATGTTCGGTCAACACTGAATTTACTCAGCATATATTGGCTCTCGGTCGACACTAACATCACTCAGCTTAAACTAGATTTCTTCACTTTTGCTCGGTTAAGCCTACTTATTCAGTCTTGCTTCTTAGATAAAAAATACATTGTGTTATCATTGTGCCATATAATCAAGTACTCATTAAAGTATCAAGATAACTCAACCTTTCCCTAGGTGCTATTGTTACCAACCTTTCCCTAATCCTTCTCATCAACCGATAGATATAGTACTTTCTTAGATAGCAACTTGTCTTACCAGTTAAGGTTTGACATCAATGACAATACAACAATTGATTCAATTTTAGTTTCCAACAATCTCCCTCTTTGGCATTGATGGAAACACCATATGAATAACACATGATTCACCAATCAATCGAAACTTTGTCTTTTTATCCTTAGCTTCATTCTAATTCTGAATCATTATGCTAGCTTTCTTGATTGACCACATAGTAACTCCCTCTAAATCTTTTATGTGCCTCTTTCTTCTGAATATCTCCCTCTTACTTCTTTCAATCTCTCCCTCTTTCTTGATCTTTCATCTATTTTCATCTAACTTATCTCCCTCTTTGACAATAATGCCAAAGCAGCAACTAGAACTTGCATCTTTCAGATGTAGATATCATATTGTTAGCTTAGTAATAATATTTCTTCCTCTATCATCTTTTCTTATGACTGAATATCAGCTTTGTTGTACTTTTCACAATTCTAGGCCATTCCTAAAGTGTGACATTTTTTGCATCAATTTGGAAGATATTTTGTGCAACACATTTGATGCAGTGCTCCTAGCTTGACTAGGAAACCTTGGTTAGGGGAAGCACCCCTAATTTACCTCTAAGATATTCATGAGCATCCTTAGGTAAAGCTTTTGTGAATATGTCTTCTAGTTGTTCCTTTGTGTTCACATATTCCATTCTGACCTCTTTATCTTGGACCAATTCCCTCAAATAATGATATTTGATAGCAATATGTTTGGTCTTTGTGTGCATCACTAGGTTCTTTGATATGTTGATAGCACTTGTGTTGTCACAGTATATGACAACAGGTTCAATGATTTCCTCTTTCATGTCTTTCAACAATTGCTTGACCCATACCAAGTTTAAAAAGTTCACTATAGCTGCCACATACTTGACTTCGGCTGTAGATTGGAAAATATAATTTTGTTTCTTGCTTGTCCAGGAAAATAATCTTTTTCCAAGAAAGAAAGCTCCACCACTAGTACTTTTTTTGTCATCCACATTTCCTGCCCAATTCGCGTCAATGTAGACTTGTAGTTCAAATTTCTCATGCTTCTTGTAATACAGTCCATAGTCTTCTGTTCCTTTCAAATATCTCATTATTCTTTTCATAGCCATCATATGACTATCCTTAGGATTGACAAAGAATCTTGCCACAATCCCAACTGCTAGAGCAATATCTAGTCTACTGTGAACAACATATTGCAACTTTCCAATCATGGATCTATATAGAGTTTCGTTCACTTTAGTAGTTTCATCATTCTTAGACAATTTCTATCCAGTAGCCATGGGAGTACTTACTAGCCTTGAATCCTCCATACCAAAGGTTTTCAGTATCTCTTTAATATATTTAGACTGTGTGATAAAAATACCTTTCTCCATTTGATAGACTTGTAAGCCAACAAAGAATTTTATCTCACCAAACATAGACATTTCAAACTCAGTTTGCATCTCATTTGAAAATTTATTACACAGGGCATCTTGTCCTCCAAATATGATATCATCTACAAAGATTTTAGCTAACAAAATCCTTTTACCTTATTCATCTTTCATGCATAGATTGTTGGTGTCATTTGTCCTTGAGAATCCAATATGGATCAAGTAATTATGCAGCCTCTCATACCATGCTCTAGGGGCTTGCTTTAATCCATACAGTGCTTTGTTCAACTTGCAAACCATATTTCTCTTTCTTGGATCAACAAATCCTTCAGGTTGTTCAATGTACACTTCTTCTAATATACCATTCAAAAATGCAGATTTGACATCCATTTGGTATACCTTGAAATCTTTGTAAGCATATGCAAGTAGAGTCCTTACTCCTTCGAATCTTTCTACAAGGGAAAATTTCTCCCCATAGTCTATTCCTTCTTATGCATAACTCTTGCATACCAACCTTGTTTTGTTCCTTGTGATTTGTCCATGTTCAGTAAGCTTGTTTTTGAATACCCATTTTGTACCAATGACATTTTTGTTTTCTGGTCTCGGCACCAGAGTCTAGGTATCATTCTTTTCTATTTGATCTATTTCCTCATTCATAGCTTGTATCCAGTCTTTATTTTCTAATGCCTCCCTTGTTGTCTTAGGCTCAAAATCACTTAATAAACATGTAGGGTTCTTCAACTTACTTCTGGTCATAACTCCAATATCTTTATCTCCAATGATTTTCTCAGGTTTGTGATGTCTTCTTACATACTATGCCAAAGTAGGTTCAGATTTATTTTCTTCTTGCTCTTCAGGTTCATCAATAAGATTATCAAATTCAGCCTCTAATTGCTCGACAACCTCTTCCTGACAATTGACAGCATCCTCCTGATGCTCAACATTGTCTTCCTGATGCTCAGCATTACCTTCCTGATGCTCGACATTGCCTACCTGAGACTTTGCATTAGGTGGAGGTTTATTACTCTCCTCTCCTTCTTCCATATAAACAAAAGATCTATAATCTTCAGGTTCTCTTTTTCTCTCTTGTTAATTTTTCTCTGCAAATTCATCAACTTTTACATTTGTACTTTTCACAATTTTGTTAGTGTTAGAGTTGAAACACTTGTAAGCTTTACTTTTTGTGGAATAACCTAGGAATATGCCCTCATCACTTTTAGCATCAAACTTTCCATTCCTATTATCTTTTAATATATATACCATTTTCTCCCAAAGATTCTAAAGTATTTTACATTAGGTGCATAACTGTGCCATAGTTCATAAGGTGTAACATTTGTACCTTTTTTTATTTGTACTTAGTTTAAGGTATAAACAATTATACTTACAGCTTCTCTCCATTAAAATTGTGCAACATTCTTCTCAATCATTGGTGTCCTTGCACAATCCATGATAGATCTGTTCCTTCTCTCAGCTATAACATTCTGTGGAGGTGTTCTAGGTGCAGATAGATCTATCTCTTGATTCTTCTATCATAGAAGAACATATTGAACTCATTTGATATAAATTCTCCACCTCAGTCAGATCTCATACATTTCAAGTTCCTACCTGTCTCCTTTTCAACCTTAGCCAAATACCACTTAAACAACTGAAATGCATTAGATTTTTCTTTTTAAAATATTACAGTCATCATCCTAGTGTAATCATCAACAAAGAGAATAAAATATTTAGCACCACAATAGCTTTGTACACCCATAGGTCCACAAAGGTTAGTATGAACTAGATCTAAAACATTTTCAAAAGTAAAAGTTTTTCTCTTGAAACTAGACTTTGTCATTTTACCCAACTGACATTGTTTGCACATCACATTATCAGGTTTCTTCAATCTCGATAATCCTCCAACTTTCTTCTTTTTACTAATATTCACCATATTGTCAAAGTTAACATGACATAACCTCTTATGCCATAACCAAACATCATCAAATTGTGCAATCAAGCATGTCTCTTCAGATAAATCTAGATAGAACAAATTACCTTTAGTCTACTCTCCACTTCCAATCAGTTCACCAGTGGCATCAAATATCTTAGCCTTTCTATGATGAAATTCCACTCGGTAACCAGTTCTATTAAGCTATGCAACACTTAGCAAATTATAGTTAAGACCTTCAACCCAATAAGCATTTTCACAAGTGATTTTATCAGTCAACTTAATCAATCCTTTACCCTTTATAGGACATGGTGCATCATTACCAAACTTAACACTTCTAACTTAGTAATGATCTAGGGTATCAAATTTACTTTTGTCACCAATCATGTGATGTGAGCAACCACTATCAATAATCCATTTATCACCTTTGCTCACATAAGAAACAAGAGTAGTTTTCTCATCCTCATCAGAATCATCTTTCATACCAACATAGACTACTTTAATATCAAAATCATCATCAGTGTCAGTTTCTTCTTCACCAATATAGCAGGATTTATTACCTTTGTCCTTGTACCTTCAGTAACTACTATTTTTTTTACTTATCCTTGTACTTTCTCTCTCTTTCCTTATCCTTTTCATCTTTGTCAGGACATCTTGCAGCTCTATGACCAACTTTGTTACATGAAAAACATATGATAGGATGTTTACCTTTATATTTTCCTTTTCATCTCTTCAATCTTCTGGCCATAAGAGCTTCAAGATCCTCTAGTTCTTCATCAGATGTGTCAATATCACTTTCACTCTCACTTACACATTTTTCTTTTTCCTTCTTAGACTTATGCATAACCATTTGTGATTTGAATGCAGATTCAACATTTGCAACAGTATAGTTATCATAATTAGAAAGCACAAAAGAAGTAAGCTTACGAACAAGACTTTCCAAAGTCAGAGTATTACCAGGGTTACATCTAGATTCTTGAATTGCTGAAATTCTAATGGCATATAAAGGAAGCAAAGTTCTCAAAACTTTTCCAATAACAGTTTCATTATCAATATTTCCATTAGCTCCTCTAATAGCATTTAATACCTCCTTGTTTCTACCAAAATATTGAGCAATATACTCACCTTCTTGCATTTTCATTTCATCAAAATTACCTCTCAAGATTTCATCTTTTTCCCTTAGTACATTTGCATCACCACCATAGATATTTGCACCATAGATATTTGCAAGAGTGTCCCACATTTTCTTTGCATTGGTGCAGTTTTTAATGTTTTCAAATTCAGGATATGCTTAAGGTAGATGCAATCTCCAACATTGTTTGGTTGTGTTCCTGTTTAGCTTTCATCTCCTTGGTAGTCAAAGGTGCAACAGGTATAACATAGTCATTTTCAACATAATATTTCACTAAGTCACCAATACCAGCTAGATGCAGTTTCATTAGACTTTTCCATGCAGGGAAGTTCTCCTTATTCAACTTTGGTACCTCCTTCTTATACATCTTGATCATTTTCTTCAAGTACCTTCAAACTTGACCTAAGTAAGCACCAACATCTCTGATACCAATTCTTAATATGATTTAGAAAAATAGAGAGGGGGGGTGAATCAGTTGTTCTTAGGTCCAGCTATATAAAACAAACTCTCAAACACTTCAACAATTTCAAATCTAACAACCAACACTACTCGGTCATTAAAGGAATGTATACAAGAAACATATAACAATTCAGTCCACTATCCAATAGCATTTAACTTGCAAAACACAGAAATGTTTAACGCCAAAACATTCACACAAGTTTGACACTGTAGACATCAAAAAATGGACAAAGTGCTTTAAATCATAAAAATGGCTCAAAATCATCAAAATGCTTTAAATCATCAAAAAGGATCAAATCAATTTTTAAATGGACATTTATATATCAAAGTTGGATAAAATCATCAAATCAAAGGAGAAATTAAATAATGACATCAAATAATTAAATACAAGCTTAAAGGGATGAAATACACTATATAATTGATTTTAATCAATTAATTGTATATTTTAAAATCAAAAATCAAAATGAACCTATTCCCTACATGGCTTAATTAATTAATTGATGGAATTTAATAAATCCTAATATCTCTCAACAAGAATTGAGCAACCAATGAAAATTGAGAACACAAAGCACATGGATCACTCAAAGGAATTGAATCTTGATCACACAAATTCAACTTTGAATCTCATCCACTCAATTTTGTCCTTTTGTCCAAAGTTTTGAGACAAACATTTAAATTATTCCCCCATTTAAAAACATTGCAAAGTTTTTGACTCAACCAAGGCTAAATCATGATTACTTCACTCTACCCCCTACCCTTCGAAATTTACTATAAATAAGAGGCATTTTATGAGCGTAAGAAGCAATTAGAGATTTGAAGAGTAAAGAATCCTTATTATAGTCAATTTCATGAGCAATTAAGAGCATATTGAGAGCATTTATCATTTTCCTTTGCATTTTATTATAGCATAATGGAGAATTGTGAGCTAGATTAGGCATATTAGTATCATAGATTTCTCATTTTAGAAGTGTCACTAGTAGGGAATACAAAGCTGAGAGCTCTACTTACCACATCTAATTAGAGAACCATGAGATGTCATGGATGTTAAATGCATTTCTTAGTTTAAATTTGCATTGTATTTGCTTTGAATTGTTAGTTAATAATCCTAATTTCATGAAGGTGTTTATCATTCACACACAAATGGCGCCCACCGTGGGTCTCTAAGCCTCATTTCTAACATTTTCATCAAGTTTTGTGTGTTTTTGTTGTCACTTTTTCATAAAATTTTGTAGAAAATAGGAGAAATGATGCATATGAAGAATCTAATGATGCCTGTGGCTATTCTGATGACACTTACCAGCAATTAACTGATGCCTGAGAGATAAAGTGTGAGGCCTGTGAGATAAATTGCTACGCCTGAGACAATAAAGTGACTCCTAAGCTCTGAGAAGTGTCGCACATTTGTTGTGTTTTACCACATATGACAATCTTTATGACGCAATTTACTACAAACTATCACGCCTAGTATTTTTTAATTTTCGCTTTAAATAGCTTATCATACACAATTTTCATTACTTTTCACGAATAGTAATTAAAGTGTTACACCTACTAAACTGTAAATGTCGCCTGAGTCACTGGAAAGTGACGTTGGATATTTTTAAAGTTATGCCTGCTAGCATTTTAATCATGCGTATTAGCTGACTAATGACACCTACTACTTTTTGCTTTAATTTGTTGTCAAATCTATAGATTCTATTTTCTCACTCTCTGTCTATATTTTTACTATACATGAGCAAACACAGGAAAGTTCAAAAGCCAGAGAGCAAAGTCACACAACCAAGCAAAGAGGTATGAATACAAGCTAAACGTGAAAAGGAATTGCATAGTGCTTTAATTTTAGAGAGTTTAGGCTTAGAAGAGAAATTGTATGCTCATTACATCAAGGTGTTAGAGGCTTACAAGCTTAAATTTCATACTCTAAATTGAAATTTGTTACATTAAGTTGTTGAAGTTTTCATTGAAAAATCTTGTGAAAACACTTAATTGTACTTCAAGTTGTTCCTTTATGGTTTCCCTCATTTTCTATGGCTTTTCTCACTAACTTGTTGGAGGGAGTGAGAACAATCACCACTAGGTGAGTGAAAGAAAAAGTAAACAATCAAAAACCTCATAAAAGCGCCTAGCCTTTTGCTAGCTACAAAAAAGAGGTATTCATCAAATAAAACTTGCACTTGCTTAAATTGTGGCATTTATTGAATCTAGCTTAATTAAAATAAGGAATTAACACAAACACTTCAATTCTAAGAATCTCATTGTCAAGAGATTGAAAAAGAACAATTGTTGCTTGAGTGTTTGGAACGAAGAAAGACAATAGGGATATGCTCTTCAATTTTTAAGTGAACCAAATTCACAAACTTGTTGAATTAAGTTCATTTTTCTTGTTTTCTATACATGCTAGTTAAAATAGAGCAATAGAGGGCCTACCTCCTGAGATTTTCCTTATGAGGATGGTGAAAGGGAACAACCCAAGTGGGAGACAACTACTTTTGTCGCGGTACTATCCAACCCACTATAATCAAACACACTTTTCCTTAAAATGGAAGTGGCTAGATTGTGTGCAAGTTTCTTCACTTCCTCTAGTAGTCCTTTTGTGATTGCATCAAATTGTGTTTTTGTGCGTGTGGGAAGCCCGCAAGTGGGAAAAAGAACTTGGCATGGTTTAGAATGGAATTATTCATTAAAACCTAATAAGTAGTGAGCTACCTTATAGAGCCAAACATGTTAAAGGCCAAATTTGACTATAGGTAGAATTGCTTGGAAGACTTTTTTGTTCAATACTTGTCAAAAATGACTAAGAACGTAGACTTTTAGTGTGGTTTTAGGGACATGGTGCAAATTTGATGTGTGTGTTGCATTTGTACTTCATTTTCAAGCAAGAAAATTCCACAGACTTGATCTTACAATTTTTAAAATCTAAAATTTACAACCTGGTCTACAAAGTGCCACCTATGCATAGAGAAACATTGTGTGTCAGTAGTAAAGTCACACCTATGACTGTTTAGAAAATGCATGTCAACAGTAAAGTCATGCCTGTAACAGTTTAAGTGACGGCTGGAAGAATTTAAATCACTCCTATCAAAGGGAAAAGCCACCTCTTAGCTGCAGAGTGCCACCTAAGAATATTCTAGTCACCGCATATCAACCATAAAGTCATGCCTACACTTAGGTAAGTGATGCCCAGAATCAAAAAAGGGCAAACAGTGAGCATTTCTCGAGAGTTTCAAAAAAATTTGGTTGTAGATTCAGATACCCTTTTGGCTCTTTTATTTGTTCTAGTACCTTGCCTAGTTAGAAATCTTGATCTTGAACCATTTTGAAAATTTCACAAGGATTCGGCCATGAGCAAGAAAGATAGAAAGCCTATTTTTCAAGTGGTTTATGTCCATGCCTACTTTTACTCGATCATATTACGTAAAGAAAACCTTGCAAGAAGATGGAACTTATCTGAGACAAGATCTTCCTTTCCAAAGTGATACTTCTATTGTCCCAAAAGCACCACAAGAACCACCCGTTCAAGAAGTGAAAACCAACATGATGTACTCTAGTAGCTTGGGTAATAACAAAAATGGAGGTATTGACCCAAATAATCAAGGTAATACCAATAATGGAGGAATAGACCCTAATAGTCAAGGGATTAACAACAATACTAACAAGGGCAATGGTGAACCAACCGCTAATGATGCAATCGATGAGAAGTTCAACGAAGCTATACAAAGTTCATACTTTTTAAAACTCATGGAGAAAGCGATGGAAAGAGACAAGGAAAATTATTTTCTAGATCTAGCTCGAAAAGGTCTAAAACTCCCTCAAGAATATGATGTTAATCAACTTAGACCACCAACAATTGAAGAGAGCCCGATTGATATCATGAATAAATAGTTTAAGTTATTTCAAATGCAATTGGACATGATAAAGCAAAGCGGGGCTCCAAAGCCCTTTTCTATAGAAGCATTATGTCCATTTGCATTTGACAAAAGTCTAGTCATCGTACCATTCCCTATCAACATAGTATTTCCTAAGTATGATTAATATGAAGTAACATCGTATCCTCAAGATCATCTATGGGAATTTTTTGTATTCAGCTTAGAATTCATGCACGATACCACTTATTTAATGAGATTATTTCCTAGGAGTTTGGGAGGTATGGCCATGGAATGGTTTTCAAAATTACCTTCTAGCATTAAAATTTTTGAAGAGCTGGCTTCTAAATTTGTGGCACACTACTCATACAATATCAAACATGAAGTCATAATGATCACCTTATGTAATACCAAGCAAAAAGGAGAAGGAGTCCTAATTTTCCTACAAAGATGGAGGGCGTTATTTGCTAGATATCCTCGGAGTGTCCTAGAAAAAGAAACAATGGATATCTTTATTAATAGCTTGAGTAGTGAGATGAATTATCAGTTGAGAATGCAATGTCCTAAGACCTTCCAATATCTTATCAAGAATGGGGTGACAATTGAAGAGGTATTAGTTAAGAGTGGTGAGTTAAAACTCTACAAGGATAATAAGACTTACAATAACAATACCTCCAACAACAAACATAACAACTATAATTGGTTTGGGTTGAAGAACAACAATAAAGGAGTGGTCAATGATGGTGTTGTTGATTCTAGTAATGTAAAAGCAACTCCCTTTTCTCTCACAAGAACACCTAATCAGGTGAACAATACAAATCAGGCTCCCAAAGTGCCTTACAATAACAATACCAATAGTGGCAATTTTGGGAACAATCAAGGAGGTAAAAAATCTAACAAATACTTGGTACCAACCCCCAAAAGGACCTTCACACTTTTGGGTGAACCTCTCGAGAAAGCATTGAGGACTCTCATTGCTAATGAGATCATTAATTTACCTAGCATTCAACCCTATGAGCCACAACACAAGCCCAGCTAGTGGAGTGAGAATAGTCATTGTGAATATCATAGAATTAGAGGACATAAGACAAATGAGTGCTTATAGCTAAAGAATGTGGTGCAAGACCTGATTGATAATGGTACAATCACTATTGAAGGACCTCAAGGTAATGAAGATCACACAATATTTAAACAACCTTTTTATAACCTTGAAAAAGGTGAATCATCCAATGGGAATAAGCAAAGTAGAAAAAATATCAATTTTGTGCCACATTATGATAATGTTATCAATACTATATCCAAGAGTGAACATGTGGTAAATACTACTGTGATCAAGGAACTGCCCCAAAATGAAACATCTAATGTTATCACTAGGGGGAAGGCTTCAAGGATTACCTTACAAGGGGTTGATCCTAAAACCATGGGCCCTCCACAATTCAACATTTTGGAAAAACAATTGGCTACAATAGCAAAACCATACAGTTTGGTGGATCAACTACAAAAGACTCTAGCAAATATTTCTATCTTGGAGTTATTAAAGTTATCGCCAAATCATAAAGAAATCTTAGAGAAGGCATTAGTGGAAACTAATGTTCCTACCAACTTGGATGAGGAGAAGTTTCAGAATATGGTAGGACATCTCATTGCACCCCATTGCCTTTCATTTTCAGACCATAATGACATGTCCATTACCCATCCCCAAAATCTACAATTGCATATAGAAGTTTTGATTGAAAGACATAGGGTCAAGAGAGCTCTCATAGATGGGGGAGTTGATCTTAACATCTGCACTTTGAGCCTGGTCAAATCTCTAGGATTATCTGAGTCATGCATTGATCCTACAAAAATAATTACCATAAAAGCTTATGATGAAGTAGAAAGAGCTTCAAAATGCATGATTATATTGCCCATTCAAGTTGGACCACTCAAAAAGGACACAAAATGCCAAGTCTTAGATATGAAACTAACTTATAATATCTTATTGGGGAGGTCGTGGATCCACGAGATGCAAGTGATTCCATCCACCTATCATCAATGCATAAAATTTCCATACATGGGTGAGGAAATCACGATTGGAGGGGATTCAAATCCTTTCCAATATTGTAATGCACTCAAGCCTCTCCACGAATTATTTATTCCACATAACAGAGAGGGGATTATCCAAAGGGCTACCATTGAAGACATTAAAGTGGATAATCTTAAGTTAACATTAAGTGCTACTTCTACTTCAAACCCTCCTAGAACTAACTCAACTACATCAACTAAAGGAAAGGAGAAAGTGATTTATGAGGGTCCAACTTCAAATGAAAATTCAGATAAAGCATCTCTACCAGAAGTAGAACTTTTCAAACCCACCAAAGAAGAGAAAGATAAAGAAAAAGAGGACCACTACAAAAAAATGAGTGAAATGATGCATACATTTGAAAAACAATGTAAAATCAAGTCTAAGGGAGTAGGGGAATATTCATTTTCCCTATTCGACTTACCTACATCTCCAAGAACACATGGGAAACTGTCCAAAGAACATCTTCCTCATAAATATAACTCTTATTTTGTAAGATAAAGTGACAAGGAAGCATTTGATAAAGAAGAAGATGAAGTCCTCCAATGGCTCTATCAAGATGAAAATGATACCTCAAATACTCCCGTGGAGATAATTCAGCACATTAACATTCAAACCAAGCAATATGGGAAAGGATTTGAAATAATGCAAAAAATGGGGTACAAGGGAAGAGGACCCTTAGGCAAAAGAAATAGATGTTTACTAGAGCCTATTGAACCCTCTTGGAGGTCAAAAGAAGAAAGATCAGGGGTAGGCTACCAGCACAAAGGATAAAGCTCCAGCCCCATGCATGATTCATATCCTCAGGTGAACATGATGGAATCCGATGGGGATAGTGATGATTCCTGAGACTATGAGTGGGATACTTTATCCGATAACTCATGCCATGATAAAGAGATTTTCACCATACATGCTTATGCTAATGTTCCTAGGTAGAAAACTCCAAGGAATGAAGGGCCCATGATACAAGACCTCAATATAGGACAAGAACCCATTAATCGACCATGGATAGATGAATTTTGGGAACCATAAGAGGAGGATGATTCAAACATTAGGATTAATCCACATGTTGTATTTCCCATGCTATTTCTCATAGAAGTTCTAGAGGACTCAAGTGAAAAGGACTTTGATCCTGCTTCCATGGACCATCTCGAGGAAGCTCACATCATAGACCTTAATGATACAATGTATGAACCATCCAATGAGGTCATGTCCATAAATCTATTCGATGAAACTTTTCCAAAAGAATCCTTACCCTTGATGCATCCTAAACTTATTGATTGGGACCTAACCAAGCTAGGTGACTTACTCTATTTCCCAAATGACCAAGCAATGACCCAATACCTTAATGCGGTTGAGCCCTCTTTCACCAACGAATTCAGTCCGAACATGATGAGAACAATGGGGGTCCAATCTCTTAATCCAAAGAAAAAAAATTAAAAAATGAAAATTTCTAGTGATGAAAACCACTATGTGGCAGCACTAGAACCAAAAAAAATAAAGATAAAGGATGTTTCTATGGTGAAAACCCAATTGTGGCACCAAAGGAAGAGAGGTTGGATACCCTACCCGAACATGAAGAAGAAAGGTCACCGATTCTCATAGAGCCAATAGAAAAGGTCAACATTGGAACATAATTGGATCCTAAATTCATACACCTAGCAGCATCACTTAGACCTTTAGAAAGAAAGGATTTTATCAAGTTTTTCTAAGAAAAACAAGTGAACTTTGCATGGTCTTATGCCAACATGCTAGGATTGGATCCCGACTTCATTATGCACCATTTGAATGTTAAACCAAGGGTTAAGCCCGTCAAGCAAAAGTTGAGAAAGATGCACCCACATATAGCTCTCCTAGTCAAAGCCAAATTGGAGAAATTGTTGAAGGTGGGGTTTATAAGAGCAATTGCATATGCTAAATGGATATCCAATATTGTACTGGTCACCAAGCATGAAAAATCCATTCGTGTATGCACAGACTTTAGAGACTTGAATCTTGCATGTCCTAAAGAGGACTTCCCACTTCCTAGCATTGATGCAATAGTCTACTTGATAGCTGGTCACTCCATGTACTCATTAATGGATGGTTTTAGCAGATACAATCAGATAAAAATTGCACCCGAAGACCAAGAGAAGATAGCCTTTACATGCCCTTGGGGTACCTTTTGTTGGAACATAATGCCCTTCAGCCTCAAAAATGTTGGAGCTACATACCAAAGGGCAATGACCACTATTTTCCATGATATGATGCACACCTTTCTAGAAGATTATGTGGATGAAATATTGGAAAAGTCACACAAAAGAGAAGATCACCTACAAATTCTAGAAAAGATATTCACAAGATTGGAGTAATTCAAAGTGAGACTTAATCCAAAAAAATGTCCTTTCGATGTTCAATCCAGCAAGTTATTAGGCTACATAGTTTTTCCTAAAGGAATTGAAGTGGATCCCAAAAAGGTCCAAGCCATAATGGATATGGAGATTCCAAAGAGCATAAGTCAAATGAGGTCCCTTCAAGGCAGGATTCAATCAATAAGGAGATTTATCTCTCAATTAGCTGAAAAGTGTCATTCATTCACAAGGTTACTACACAAAGACACTATTTTCATGTGGGATGAAGAATGTGACAAAGACTTTACTTTATTTAAGACTTATTTGATAAATCCACCAATCCTAATGCCACCAATCAAGGGAAAACCATTGCTATTGTACATATTTTCCATCGAGAGGTCTCTAGGAGTTCTTTTGGCCAAGAAGATGACCAAGGGAAAGAAAGAGCAATCTACTATTTGAGTAGAACATTGATCAAGTATGAACTCAATTACACATTCATGGAGAGAGCTTTTCTTTGCATCCCAAAAATTGAGGCATTACATGTTGATGCACAAGGTGAAACTTATTGCAAAAATTGATCCCCTAAAATACTTGCTAAGGAAAACTGCCTTAACAAGGAGGATAGAAAAATGGGTGATGATATTAAGTGAGTTTGACGTTGAGTATGTGGATAGGAAAGCCATAAAAGGACAAGTGATATCAAATCACTTAGCAAAAAACTGATTAATTTCTACACAAACCATTCAAGTGGAGTTTTTGGATTCAGCAATTGTCAACATAGAAGCCAAGACATGGAAGTTGTATTTTGATGGATCACATACCCAAGGAGGTTTCAGGGCCATCATACTATTGATTACCCTGTTAGAATAACTAAGAGGGGGGTGAATCAGTTAATCACTATCCCAAATCAAAATGTATAATTCAAAACAAATACTTCAACTTCTACTACTCAGTAAACATAAAATACTTTCACTATCTGTGCTTTTACTGATTATCAGTCTAAAACTTATAGTAGTTACTGATCAAATATAACATGTAATATGCAAAGTATGATAACAAACAAATATCACAATCAACACATAACACAAGAGATTTAATGTGGAAACCCTGTGAAGGGAAAAACTAGCTGGGACCAACAACCCAAAAATATTCACTTTTCTGAAGTGAGGTCGGTGAAGACCCAACCCTATTAAAGGTTTACAAACACACTGTTAGGTGTGCCCTTGTTAGAAGATTTTAGACCAACCATTATCGTCCAACTAGCATTCACTATGGGGTTGATAGGATAACATTGTTCATTCTATGAATGATACATAATAAGACTTTATAGTCCACTTGATAAAGAGATTTAACTATGTACAATAGTTAAATATGTAACAGTAGAAGATCTGCTTTAACACAACTTCAATTGCAGATTAAAGATCAATATTCAGCTCATACAAATCTTTTTGATCAATATAACACTTCAGATTCAATAATGTATCAACTTACTATCCGTCAATAATTACTCTCTGTCGCTCGGTAATTGCTCTGCAACTCGGTTCTCACTAACCAGTATGATCAAAATGCATGAAAACTTGTTCACATGATAATCTTGTAGTATCTTCTTCTTCCGGCTCTTTTCATCATGAAATCTCCAGTCTCTTATATAGACGAGTAAATCATTTTCTTCTTGTCCATCATATTTTCCCACTTAATCTCCTTCTTTGATTTTGCTTCTTTAAGCTTCCTTAGTTGATGTGTCAATAACACGTTTCAATCTGCTCCATTAAATCTTCATTTAATTATGTTATCCGTCGATCTTCATAACAAACATTATCTGTTACCTCAATTTCATACACTTTCTAGCTCATCAATCTTTTCGGCTAAACTAATCATTTAATTCCTTTCCGTTCTGCTCATTTAACAAAGAAATGAGTCGGTTAACACACGTTAAGTTAACACTATGCTTGGTATACACTACACTCCGTCAGTGTATACTGAAAAGCTTCATTTACTGACAACACTGCTTTGTGTCTTTCAGCTTTGTTCTTCATCATAGATGAATGCAACATAATAAAGTCAATATCATAAGGTCATAGACTCATCAACAAGTTACTCAATGTGTTCCTTATCCTCATCTAACATATACATCTTCCTCATGTAGATATTTTTGTTCTTCATCTCTTTCACCTTTCTTTAGATGTTTCGGTATAGTAACTTACAAGATAAGTATTGTCAAACTAGTTGACATCAATGAAAACATAATATTGATTTAATCATATTACATATCTAATCATCAACTCCTTAGTAATATTTAATCACAGATTCTTCAATTAGTTTCCAAATCAGTTGTAGTTCATCAATCTCTCGCTTTGGCATTGATGGCATCTTCAAGTAATATGAAATGTACCATACACATACCAAACATGTATTCTACAACTCTGTGAAGAAATTTTGTACAAGCTCTCCCTAGCTTAATATGTTACTAAATAGCATTTCATAATACAACTTTACCATTCTGTAGTTGTGCTCTTTTCAGCTCTCATGTTCTTGCTTCTATTCTTTGTAACTGGTCTTCCATACTCTATTCCTTTCAGATTATCTTTCCTTTTCATATTATTTATCTCTCCCTTTGACAACAATGCCAAAGAAACAAATAAACAAAAATCTCTTTAGTAGCTAAGTAACTCTCTATTGTCCAATACAGTCTTTGTATCTTTGTATACTGATATCCCAATCTATTTTAGTTCTCCAAACTTAATCACAACCTTGAACATGTGATGCAGGAGCATCCTGGGTGTAAGAGCAATCTTGCATCACCCAAAAACATTTCTATTTTGTTGAATTCAATAAGGGCTATCTTGTGCAGAGCTGCTATTTATGGAAAGTTACTATTTTTGGTAATTTTCATATGTGCTCAGAATGATCTGATTTCTTTCTTGGAGGTTCATTTTGGTCATATAAGTCTGCCAGTAAAGTTTCATTGCCAGATCAAGTGTATATTGGAAGATATTGAAGATTTTCGGTATTGGCAGCAGGGGACAGAAACTTTGAACTCAGTTTTGAAGGCTTTAGAGGCCCCGGATGAGGTCGAATTTTGGGCTGAATGAAGCTTGCTTAATTTAAGTGTTGTAGAGCTCCTCGCACCCTTTCTGAAATGGGGTTACAATAGTCAATCGGGTCAACTGGTGATGACTTATGGTCTTCGGAAGTTGGGTCACCTGAAATGGCGGAAAATGATTTTTCTTCAAAATTTCTGTTCGGGTTTCAAAATTTATTTTGAGCCGACTATGATGTAATGAAATGTAAAATAAAAATAATTCTAAGTTTGGTCGGCCTTATTGGCTAAAATTCTGGAACCTTCCCAGGCGGTGGAAAATTGCCTATATAAGGAAGGCTGTATTATTGTCTTAGGCAGTTCAGAATAGTTCTGGGTAGTAGATCTGGGCAATAATTCGAGGCTTTGTCCTATAGAATATTGTAAGGGAATGCCCATGTGGCTTTGCATATTGTAATTCTGAAAGTTTGTAATTCCACATTTGTGGAGATAATAAGTAGCCAATTTTTCTGTTCTTGCATATTATTGTTGTTGTTTCTCTTTTTCTGTTATGTGTTTGTGGTATTAAGGGGAGCACCCTTCATCAAGTGGTATCAGAGCAGGAGTTCTTGAGTGTGTAAACAGATCGCCGACTGTGAGGCAGTTTGCACCAGGACCGTGGTTAGGGTTTCAACGCGCATCGCGAAAATGCCTCCACGAAGAGAACGGGGCGGAAGAGCTGGTGCTGTGACACCTGAGGTTAGAGAGCTGCAAAGACAAGTGCGAGCATTGCAAGAAGAGATTCACAGAGGAATGAATCTTAATGTTAGAGACGAAAGCGAGGATGAAGCCGAAGAAGAATATCAAGAAGGAGAAGTTGAAATTGTGAACCAGGAGGAAGAAAGACTTTTTCGGGCGATTTCCAAGATTGGGAAAAGACCTAAGATTGAGGTTCCTACATTTTCTGGAAATCTTAACCCAGAGGAATTGATCGACTGGATCAATGAATGTGAAGAATATTTTGAGTATGAAGATGTTGAGGATCCTGATAGGGTAAAATTTGCGAAGGCCAGACTGAAAGGTCATGCGAAGATCTGGTGGCAAGAAATTCAATTGGAGCGAAATAGAAGAGGGAAAGATAAAATCATAAGATGGGATCGGATGGTGGAAAAATTGAAGCGACAGTTCATTCCTGTTGATTATGAGCTTGACCTACTGAAGAAAATGCAGAGTTTGAAGCAAGCGGGAAGATCTGTTCAGGAGTATACAGAGGAGTTCTATCGACTTCTCATCAGAACAGGCCATGCAGAAGCTGATAAGGAGAAAGTTGCCCAATACCTTAATAGGTTAAGGCCAAGCATTCAAGAGGAGCTGAATCTGGTTTGAATGAACAGTATTGAAGAGGCATACCAGTTTGCCCTAAAAGTAGAGGAAAAGCTGAACAAGAAGTTTGAGAGCAGACAAAACGAAAGAGGTCACGGTGGACGATCTGGTGGACGGTCATATGGTGGCCGAAATGAAGATCCGAAAAAGAATGATGAGGCCAGTAGCAGTCAGAATCAGTGAGGAAATAATTCCAATCGCTTCCAGGATCAGAATAATAGAGATCAAAGAGGAAGAGGAAGAGGACAAGGATCTGGAAGAGGTGGCTTCCGTGGAACATGTTTTCACTCTGGAGAAGAAGGTCATAGGGCATTTGAATGTCCTCAGCGCCAAGGCAGAACAGACAGGAGAAATGAAGGCTAGGCCAGAATTGCACATGTAGATGAAGATGCCAGATCATCAAATTTTGAAGATGCTGAAAGAGGAGAAACGTTGATTAACAGAAGAGTCCTGTTGAGTGGTGAGAATGAACCTGAGCAAAGGAGGAGCTTGTTTCGCACCAGGTGCAAGTGTGAAGGCAAATGTTGTGATGTGATTATCGATAGTGGAAGCACTGACAATTTGGTGTCAGAAGAGATGGTGACAAAGTTGAAGCTCAAGAGATAGAAACACCCACATCTATATCGGATTGCCTGGGTACAGGATGACCACAAGGTCATGGTCAATGAACAATGCCTGGTGAAGTTCAAGATTGGCGGATACCAAGATGAGGTATTGTGTGATATCATATCTATGGATGCATGTCATATGTTGTTGGGTAGACCATGGCAGTTTGACAGATGTGCTGTACATGATGGCCGTGCGAATACCTATTCCCTGACAAAGGATGGAGTGTGACATAAGCTAAAACCATTGAAGGAGACTGAAGAAAAGGTATGTGGTAATGCAAGGATAACTTTTGTTGATGGAAGAAATTTCCTAGATGGTATGAGGCATGAGCATGTATGTTTTGCTTTAATTCCAAAAGCTGGTAAAGAGGAAGTAGAAGATGTTCCTGTAGAAGTTACAGATTTATTGAATGAGTTTCAGGATATTGTATCCGATAACGTGCCTGATGGATTACCACCAGTCAGGAAGATCAGTCATCAGATGGACTTGATCCCAGGAGTGAGTTTGCCGAATAAGGTAGCACACAGAATGACACCTGCAGAAAGTGAGGAGTTGAACAGACAAGTACATGAACTGTTACAGAAAGGATTGATCCGTGAGAGTCTAAGTCCCTGTGTTGTACCAGCAGTATTAGCACCAAAGAAGAATGGAGAATGGAGGATGTGTACAGATTCTAGGGCAATAAACAAGATCACAATCAAGTATAGGTTTCCATTGCCACGAATGGATGATATTATGGACTGTTTGAGTGGAGCTGTGTATTTCTCAAAGATAGATCTGAAGAGTGGATATCATCAGATTCGGATCAGAGAAGGAGATGAATGGAAGACTGCCTTCAAGACAAAGGAAGGACTGTATGAGTGGTTAGTCATGCCTTTTGGGCTAACCAATGCACCGAGCACTTTCATGCGGCTCATGAACGAGGTTCTGAAAGAATTTCTGGGTAAGTTTGTCATTGTTTACCTAGATGATATTCTGATCTTTAGTAAGACACTGGAGGAGCATATGATGCATATTCGTATGGTATTTGAGAAGCTAAGAGAAGAGAAATTGTTGATTAATTTGAAGAAGTGCAATTTTGTGAAGAAAGAGTTGGTGTATTTGGGGTTTGTAGTTTCAGGAGAAGGTCTAAAAATGGACCCAGAGAAGGTACAGGCTATCCTTGAATGGCCTACTCCAAGGAATGCTACTGAGGTAAGATCTTTTCATGGTCTAGCTAGCTTTTACAGAAAGTTTATCAGAAATTTTAGCAGTATTTGTGGACCCTTGACTGAAACAATGAGAGGGGATAGAAAAGAGTTTAAGTGGACTAATGGGGCAGAAAAGAGTTTTCAATTATTGAAACAAAAAGTTACAGAACAACTTGTTTTAGCACTTCCAGATTTTAATAAGGTGTTTCAAGTAGATTGTGATGCTAGTGGTACTGCAATAAGAGCTGTTATGAGACAAGAAGGTAAACCTATTGCTTATTTCAGTGAGAAGTTGAATGATGCCAAGAGAAAATATTCTGTTTATGATCAGGAATTTTATGCTATAGTTCAAGCATTAAAGAAGTGGAGACACTATTTGCTTCCTAAGGAGTTTGTTTTGTATACTGATCATCAAGCTTTGCAATATTTGAATAGTCAAGGAAAGTTGAATCAAAGGCATTTGAAATGGGTTGAATTTTTGCAGAGTTATACATTTGTTTTGAAACACAGGAGTGGAAAGTCTAATAGGGTTGCAGATGCTCTTAGCAGAAGGCAACTACTGCTGACAGAAATGCAGATTGAAGTGGTTGGGTTCAAGGAGCTCAAGAATTTGTATCCAGAGGATCCTGATTTGGGTGAAGCTTGGAAAGCTTGTAAAGAATCTGTTACTCTAGACAGGACAAAATGGTTGGATTTCATCATCCAGGATGATATGCTATTCAAAGGGAGTCAGTTGTGCATTCCATGAAGTTCTATGAGGGAGAATCTCATTAGGGAGAAGCATAGTGGAGGATTGGCTGGACACTTTGGTCATGATAAAACCCTTGCTTTGGTTGGTGAGAATTATTATTGGCCACAAATGCAGCAAGATGTGAAGAAGTTTGTACAGAGTTGCAGAGTATGTCAGATGGCGAAAGGAGTGAAGCAGAATACAAGGTTGTATCAGCCATTACCTGTACCAGAGAAGCCTTGGGAGGATATTAGCATGGACTTTGTTCTTGGTTTACCGAGGACTCAGCGGGGACATGATTCAATTTTTGTGGTGGTTGATAGATTTTCAAAGATGGCATATTTCATTCCCTACAAGAAGACTACTGATGTTGTTCATGTAGTAGAATTGTTTTTCAGAGAGGTAGTGAGACTACATGGTTTGCCAACGACCATAGTTTCAGATCGGGACGCGAAGTTTGTTGGATATTTCTGGCGTACATTGTGGAAGAAGCTGAAAATAGATTTGAAGTTCAGTTCATCACATCATCCACAGACTGATGGACAGACAGAGGTAGTGAATAGAAGTTTGAGAAATTTTCTGAGATGTTTGGTTGGAGATAAGCCAACAGGATGGGATTTGATTTTACCACAGGCGGAATTTGCATACAATAATTCTGTCAACAAGAGCACTGGTAAATCACCATTCCAGATTGTATTTGGAAGTAGTCCAAGAAATGCATCTGAATTAAAGAAGATAGATAAAGGAGAAATAAGTAGTGCTGAAGCTGAGGATTTTGCAGAACACTTGAAGAACATCCATGGGGAGGTGAGGAAGCATATTACCAAGATGAACGCACAGTATAAGGCTAAGGCAGATGTGAAAAGGAGGTATAAGGAATTTCAGGTTGGAGATGAAGTCATGGTTCATTTGCGGAAGGAGTGGTTTCCAATTGGTACATATAACAAGCTGAAAATGAAGAAGTTTGGACCATGTAAGATACTGAAGAAACATGATTCAGGAAACGCATATGAGGTAGAATTGCCTACTAAGCTAAATATTTCACCAGTGTTTAACATTTCAGATTTGACAGAGTATCATGAAAGAGGTGTTGAAGATGAGATCACAGCAGCACAGTGGAGTATTCCAGCAACTAGTTCAGACACTAAGGAGATCGAAGATATACTGGACAGTCGTGTTGGCAGAAGCACAAGGAATAGGACATATGAAGAATATCTGGTTAAGTGGAAAGGATGACCTATTGAAGATTCATCATGGCTAACAAGGGTGGAGGTTAACCGTCTTGGTTTTCCTCTGCACACCTGAGTCGTGACAGGGTCACTTCTCAAATTACCCTGGGTGTCTGATGCAGGAGCATCCTGGGTGTAAGAGCAATCTTGCATCACCCAAAAACATTTCTATTTTGTTGAATTCAATAAGGGCTATCTTGTGCAGAGCTGCTATTTATGGAAAGTTACTATTTTTGGTAATTTTTGTATGTGCTCAGAATGATTTGATTTCTTTCTTGGAGGTTCATTTTGGTCATATAAGTCTGCCAGTAAAGTTTCATTGCCAGATCAAGTGTATATTGGAAGATATTGAAGATTTTCGGTATTGGCAGCAGGGGACAGAAACTTTGAACTCAGTTTTGAAGGCTTTAGAGGCCCCGAATGAGGTCGAATTTTGGGCTGAATGAAGCTTGCTTGATTCAAGTGTTGTAGAGCTCCTCGCGCCCTTTCCGAAATGGGGTTTCAATAGTCAATCGGGTCAACTGGTGATGACTTATGGTCTTCGGAAGTTGGGTCACCTGAAATGGCGAAAAATGATTTTTCTTCAAAATTTCTGTTCGGGTTTCAAAATTTATTTTGAGCCGACTATGATGTAATGAAATGTAAAATAAAAATAATTCTAAGTTTGGTCGGCCTTATTGGCTAAAATTCTGGAACCTTCCCAGGCGGTGGAAAATTGCCTATATAAGGAAGGCTGTATTATTGTGTTAGGCAATTCAGAATAGTTCTGGGTAGTAGATCTGGGCAATAATTCGAGGCTTTGTCCTACAGAATATTGTAAGGGAATGCCCATGTGGCTTTGCATATTGTAATTCTGAAAGTTTGTAATTCCACATTTGTGGAGATAATAAGAAGCCAATTTTTTTGTTCTTGCATATTATTGTTGTTGTTTCTCTTTTTCTGTTATGTGTTTGTGGTATTAAGGGGAGCACCCTTCATCAACATGATCCAAAGTGTGAACTATGTTGCATCAACATGAATGATGTTATGATAAGATTAGGCTGATGCAACATCCAAATCACCTTAGTGGCTGATAGATAGTGGATGGACCCCAAGTCTAGTCCTCAAGTATTCAAATGTATCCTTCTGTAGAGGCTTTGTAAAGATACCTGCAAGTTGTTCCTTAGATGTAACAAATTCTAACTTCACTTGCTTCTCTTGCACTTTTTATCTTCAATAGTGATACTTAATAGATATATGCTTTGTCTTAGAGTGCATCATTGGATTCTTTGAAATATTAATGGCACTAGTGTTGTCACAGTATATAATCATCGGGTCAGTGATTACCTCATTCATTCCTTCCAACACTTGCTTAATGTATGCAATGTTTGAGTAATTAGTAGTAGCAATAACATACTCTGCTTTAGCTGTAGACTGAGAAATACAAGCTTTCTTTTTACTTGTCCAAGTTACAAGTCTTTCACCAAAGAAAAATGCTCCTCCGATGGTGCTTTTTCTATCATCCACATTTCTAGCCCAATCAACATCGGTGTAAACCTTCAGTTCAAACTTGCCTTCCTTAGGATACCATAATCCATAATCCTTTGTCTTGTTTAGGTATCTTAAGATTCTTATAGTAGCAATCATGTGTGATTCTCTAGGATTAGCAGAAAATCTAGCAACAATTCCCATAGCATGTGCTATATCTCGTCTACTATGAACTACATACATTAACTTACCAATCATGGATCTGTAAAGTGTCTAGTTTACATCTATAGTTTCATCCTCTTTTGTCAGTTTACATCCAGTAGTTTTCGGTGTTCCCACAGGTTTAGCATCATCCATGCCAAATGTCTTCAAGACTTCCTTTATGTATTTAGATTGTGTGATGAATATCCCATCACTCTGTTGAATCACTTGTAGTCCTAGAAAGAACTTAATCTCTTCGAACATAGACATTTCAAACTCCTTTTGCATTTCATTAGAAAAGGTTTAACATATATGGTCTTGGCCTCTAAAAATAATATCATCCACAAATATCCCAGCAATAAGAATAGTGTCATCAGTATCACCTTTCATATACAAATTGTTGTTTTCATTGGTTCTAATAAATCCAATACTTAACAAGTAAGTATGCAGCCTTTCATACCAGACTCTTGGTGCTTGCTTTAAATGATACAAAGCTTTATGTAATCTACATACTATGTCTTTGTTGTCTAGATCCACGAATCCTTCAGGTTGTTCTATGTAGTCCTATTCTTCAAGTATACCATTCAGAAATGCTGACTTCACATGCTTTTGATAGACTTTGAATTTCTTGTGTGTAGCATATGCAAGTAGAATTCTAACACCTTCTAATCTAGCAATAGGTGCAAATGTTTCACCATAGTCAATGCCTTCTTCCTGTTATATCCCTTGCATACCAATCTAGCTTTGTTTCTTGTGACTTTACCATTTTCATTCAATTTGTTCCTAAATATCCACTTAGTACCGATAACATTCTTATCTTTAGGTAGGGGTACTAAGGACTAGGTTTTGTTCTTCTCTATTTCCTCTATTTCCTCTTTCATTGCATTAACCCATTCATCATTCTCTAATGCAACTTTCACATTTTTTGGTTCAAATTCACAAACTAGACATGTACCTTGTCTTGCTTTGCTCCTAGTTTTCATTCTAGCTTGTTTGTCTCCAATAATTTCTATCTCAAGATGATGTCTTCTGACAAAACTAGCTAATACCCAGTTTCTTCTTTCTTGTTCATCTAGTTCAGGTTCATTTGCTTGCTCGGTAGCTCCATAATGTTCATCGGTTTGTCTTTACTGTTGTTCTGCATTGTTTTCCTACTGACTGGTTATCATACGTTGTGGCTTCGGTAGATACTCTGGTTGTTCAATGTAAGTGAATCTACTATAGTCTTTTGATTCCTTTCTACTTTCCTTTGTGTTCTTATCATCAAACTCATCAACATGGACATTAGTACTTTCAATTATTTTATTTGTAACCTTATTCAGACATTTATATGCTATACTTTTAGTAGAATATCCCAAAAATATCCCTTCATCTCCTTTTGAATCAAATTCTCATTTCTCTCATCTTTCAGAATAAAGAATTTACTTCCAAAAATCCTAAAATAACTTACAGTAGGTTTGTGTCCAAACCATAGCTCATAGGGTGTCTGGTTGGTGTCCTTATTTAGTTGTACTGAGTTAAGAACATATACAGCTATACTAATAGCTTCCCTCCAATATGTCTGAGAAACATTCTTTTGTATCATTAGTGTTCTAGCACAGTCAATTATAGACTTGTTCCTTCTTTCAGTAGTGCCATTTTGCTGGGGTGTCCTCGGTGCAGAGACCTATCTTTTAATACTATGCTCATTACATAAATTAGTAAATTCATTAGAGATAAATTCACCTCCTCTATCAAATCTTAAGCATTTCAATTCTTTACCAGGCTCTTTTTTACCTTAGCTTTATACCACTTGAACATTTCAAAAGCTTCATATTTTTCTTTCAAGAACATAATAGTCATCAGTCTAGTATAGTCATCAACAAAAAGAATAAAGTATCTATCACCATAATAACTTTGAGTTCTCATAGGACCACATAGGTCGGTATGAACCAACTCAAGTATCTTCTTTGTTGAGTAGTCTTTTCTTTTGAAACTAGACTTAGTCATCTTACCTTTCTGACATTCATGGCACATAGCATGATCAGGTTTTGACAATTTAGGCAACCCTCTAACTCTTCTCTTTTTGCTAATCTTGATCATGTTATTAAAGTTCACATGGCATAACCTTTTATGCCACAACCATGCATCTTCATCCTTCATTAACAAACAAGAAGACTAATCAATATAAAGATAAAATAGATTACCTCTAGATTGTGTACCAATTCCGACAAGTCTTCCTCCATCATCATAAATCTTCACCTTTTTGCTCTCAAAAGCAAGTTGGTGGCCAGAATTGTTTAGTTGTGCCACACTTATTAAATTATAATTCAGTCCATCTACCCAGTATGCATTTTCACATTTTATTCTATCATTAATCATCAGTGAACCTTTACCTCTTACCATACAGGGTGCATCATTTTCCATTCTCACAGATCCTCTATTGTATTCATCAAGTTGATCAAATTTCTCTACATCACCAATCATATGATGTGTACAGCCACTTTCTATGATCCATGTATCATTTCTACTTACTTTAGAGATCAGTGATGTCTCTTCATGTTTCTCTTCTTCCTCTAAGTCATCTTCCATAGCAACAAATACAACTTCTATGTCATCAGTAGAATCAAATTTAGATTCAATATCTTCAGCTATGTAACATACCTTTTTTCCTTTATCATTACTATCTCATTTGTCTCTATTGTTGTGTTGGTACCCTCTATTGACTCTTCTTCCATAGCTTCCTTCAGATCGGTCTCTAGATCTATCATCATCTTTCTTATGTGGACATCTAGAAATGATGTGGCCAATCTCTTTACAATTAAAGCATGCCAAAGGTAGCTTACCTCTATACCTTCCTTTTCCTTTGGGTAATCTTCTAGCCATAAGAGCTTCAAGCTCATCAAGCTCATCATCGGTATTGCTATCACTATCATTAATTTTACTATTCCTGCTAGACTTACCAATCTTCAAAGAAGACATGAAATCAGATTCAACAAAAGGAACAACACTGTTATCAAAGTTATTCAATTCAAAGGTTGTAAGCTTACCAATTCATGTGTCAAGAGTAAGGTTGGATGTAGCCCTTGTTTCATGAATTACAGAGATCCTAATTGCATAAACTGGCAATAAAGTTATGAGAATCTTGCTTATCACTTTTTCATCATCAATAACTCTATCTGATGCTCTAATAGCATGTACTACCTCTTTCAGTCTATTTATGTACTATACAATGTTCTCACCTTCATCTTCATATCATCAAATGTACCTCTTAGGCTTTCAGCTCGGGCTCTTTTAACATTCAAATCTCCACTGTATATTAGAGTTAGTTTATCCCACATGGCTTAGGCAGTAGTGCATCCCTTAATATCTTCAAATTCAGTGTCGGTATAGGTAGTAGCAAGTTCCATCATAGTAATATTGTGTTCATGCCTGTCTTTCAGTTGATCAAGAGTTAAGGGACTAGGGGTTGGTTCAATGTAGCCATTCTCCATCAGCTCTAGTGTAGAATTCCCAATTCCAGATATGTGCAACTTCATTTGGATTTGCCATACTGTGAAGTTCTCTTTGTTCAGTCTTGGCACTTCCCTCTTGTACATCTTGAGACCTTTGTGTTGAAGTCCTTAAAACTCTATTCTAAGAAACCACTACTTTGATACCAATTGTTAGAATAACTGAGAAGGGGGTGAATTAGTTAATCACTGTCCAAAATCAAAATGTATAATTCAAAACAAATACTTCAACTTCTGCTACTCAGTAAACATAAAATACTTTCACTATCTATGCTTTTACCGATTATCAGTCTAAAACTTATAGTAGTTACCGATCAAATCTAACATGTAATATGAGAAGTATGATAATAAACAAATATCACAATCAACACATAACACAAGAGATTTAACATGGAAATCCTATGAAGGGAAAAACCACCTAGGACCGGCAACCCAAAAATATTCACTCTTCTAAAGTGAGGTCGGTGAAGACCCAACCTTGTTAAAGGTTTACAAACACACTGTTAGGTGTGACCTTGTTAGAGGATTTTAGACCAACCATTATGGTCCAACTAGCATTCACTATGGGGCTGAGAGGATAACAATGTTCATTCTATAAATGATACATAATAAGACTTTATAGTCCACTTGGTTAAGAGATTTGACTTTGTACAATGGTTAAATATGTAACAGTAGATGATCTGCTTTAACACAAGTTCAATTGCAGATTAAAGATCAATATTCAACTCATACAAATCTTTCTGATCAATATAACACTTCAGATTCAACAATGTATCAACTTACTATCCATTGGTAATTACTCTCTATTGCTCGGTAATTGCTCTGTAGCTTGGTTCTCACTAACCAGTATGATCAGAATGCATGAAAACTTGTTCACACAATAATCCTATAGTATCTTCTTCTTCCAGCTCTTTTCATCATGAAATCTCCAGTCTCTTATACAGACGAGTAAATCATTTTCTTCTTGTCCATCAGATTTTGCCGCTTAATCACCTTCATTGATTTTTCCACTTTAAACTTCCTTCGATGATGTGTCAATAATACATTTCAATCTGCTCCATTAGATCTTCCTTTAATTATGTTAGTCATTGATCTTCATAACAAACATTATCTGTTACCTCGATTTCATACACTTTCCATCTCATCAATCTTATCAGCTAAACTGATATTTTAATTCCTTTCTGTTCTGCTCGGTTAACAAAGAAATGTGTCAGTGAACACACACTCGATTAAAACTGTGCTCAGTATACACTACACTCCATCGGTGTATACTGAAAAGCTTCATTTACTGAAAACACTACTTTTTGTCTTTCATCTTTGTTCTTCATCATAGATGAATGCAACATAATAAATTCAATATCATAAGGTCATAGACTCATCAACAAGTTACTCAATGTGTTATTTATCCTCATCTGACATATACATCTTCCTCATGTAGATATTTATGTTCTTCATCTCTTTCACCTTTCTTCAGATGTTTCGGTATAGTAACTTACAAGATAAGTGTTTTCAAACTAGTTGACATCAATGACAACATAATACTGATTTAATCATATTACATATCTAATCATCAACTCCTCAGTGATCTTTAATCACATATTCTTCAATTAGTTTCCAAATCAGTTGTAGTTCATCATACCCCTCAAGGGTATACCATTCCCAAGTCATACAAGCTTTTGTTTCCATGTACAAACAACATAGCAGAATATGAGGCTTTGGACATTGGGATTAAGATGGCTTTAGAATGGAACATCACGGAACTACAAGTGTATGGAGACTCTTAATTAATAATCACTCAGATCAATGATGAATACAATACCAAAGATGAAAAACTCATGCCATACAAAACTATAATAGATGCTTGGAAAAAGTACTTTCCTTTAATCACTTTTGAGAAAATTCCAAGAGAGAAGAATAGACCAAAAAATGACATGGCTACCTTAGCTTCATTATTACAAAAACTAGATCAGAATGAGAGGTACAAATTCTTGGTGGAAGAGTTGGTAAAACCAGCATTTGACCTTCCCAAAACCCAAATCATTGCATTACTCAATGGACATGACTCACCTTGGTACGGCCCTATCTATACTTATCTCAAAGACCAAGTGCTACCTATAGACCAATCTCGAGCCCAAAAATGAAATTTCATTTGACAATCAACCCATTACATAATCCTTTCTGAAACATTGTATCGTAAGGGTCTTGACGGGACGTTACTTAGATGTCTAGAGGAAGAAGAGTCTAAGTTAGCTTTAAGTGAGGTTCACAAGGGCATTTGCGGGTTGTACTCAAGAAGATTAAACCTAGCCAAGAAGATCCTTCGTATGGGGTATTTTTGGAAAACCTTAGAGAAGGATGCTTGTAACTTTGTGAAGATATGCAGCAAATGTCAATACCATGGTGACATGATACATGTATCGACACAAGAATTACATCCCTTTGTTACACCATGGCCATTCTATCAATGGGAATTTGACTTGATTGGTGTAATCTATCCACCATCTTCCAACAGGCACAAGTATATCATCACCACTACGGAGTATTTCACAAAGTGAGTAGAAGTCGTTCCTTTAATCACAGGTATGGCCAACAAATTTCCATGTTCATACTCAATCACATCATTTGCAGATATAGTATCCCTCATTCCATAATCACAGATAATGGAAAATAATTCAAAAACAAAGATGTGGATGAACTTTGTGACACATTCCACATTACACATCCTCTTCATCCATTTATTATCCTCAAGGAAATGGATAAGCCGAAGCTACAAATAAGAACATTTTGAAAATCTTGAAGAGATCGGTGAATAAGTCAGGAAGAGATTGGCATGTGCAAATCAACCCAGCATTATGGGCCCATAGAACTAGCATTCATAAACCTACAAGGGCTATGCCATATTCACTGGTTTATGGAGCCGAAGCTGTTCTACCTTTGGAGGTTGAAATCCCATCTTTACGAGTATCATTGCAAGGATTAACAACAAATGAGGACTATAGAGTTGCCCGGATTCAACAATTAGAGTTTCTAGAAGAACACCAAATGCAAGCCTATGAGCACTTGAAAGTCTATCAGAACAGGATCTCAAGAAACTACAATAAGCATATCAAACCGAGATTCTTTCAAGTAGGTGACTTAGTTGTTAGGAATGGGAACATTGAGAGGGGGGGTGAATCAGTGTTCACTACATTTTATCTTTTTACTTTAATCTTTAAACTGAAATTGAATGCTTAAGAATTGAAATAAACATTCACATAAACATGAAACATGAAATCAACACATGACACCAATATGGTTACAGGGAAACCCAAATAGGTAAAAACCCCAGTGGAAATTGACACCCACTAATATTTTATACTAGTATATTATGATCCTTGTTAGAAGATACTTAACCTTGTTAGGAGTTGCTTTACAATGCTTTAAGTATAGTAGACCTTGTTAGGGGTCGGATCCTGTTAGGAATCTTTTACAATAGTTCCTATTAGGGGAGAAGACACACTATCCTAGAGCTCACTACTCAAGTGGCGAAGGCTACAACCTTCTGATCTCAAATACACACTATATCTGTAGGATGAACTATCACTGTGACACTGCTTGTCAGATCAGTTCCTTTGATGCGCTGATGATTTGACCCCTTGCAAAGCTCTAATACATCTTATACTATCTTCACATACTTCTTCTCTACTTATCATAACTTTATTTCAACTTCCATACCGAATACAATGGACGCATCTCATATTTATACACGCATACAAAATAAACAACTAGGTCGGCCCTTAAACCTATTACATATAATGCTTCCAAATGAATTGGCTTAAGCATGTTTACAATCAAACATATTTAAATGTTAGCAACCTAATTACAATAGGTGCATAGCCCTTACATCATTAGAATATAGTCACAACTCAAAATGATAACTGTCAGCTACTTACTCTGTTCTTCACTACAACACACTGGCTGTGCAACTTCAATTGATTGTATCTTTCTCATCCTTTCATATCTGATTATGTGCTCATAGACTAAGCATGAATATAGTCTAACTAACTTAACTTCTAGGGCGCACACCATAACTTGGCCGTACACATGTCCGATAATGATCTGAGCTACAGGAACTCTATACACTATCCAGTCTTCAACACTTAACCAATTTCTGATCTTCTCATCAAGTGTGCTAATTCCAAACTACTATATGAATTTTTTTCCATAATGACAACACTATATTAAGTCATATCCATCAATATAGCCAACTTTCCAACAATCTCCCCCTTTTTCATTGATGGCAACAAAGGAATATGGCCAAGTTGCTAACTGTCCTTAATACAAAAAACTTTTTGTCATCTATACATATACTTATATTTCCCTATACATATTATGATCCATATTCTATACACAACTCCCCCTTTGACATTAATGACAAAGGTGTTTCAAAAAATTGTATCTATACATACTCACTGAGGGAAAACATCCGGATAAGCTATCTTTAGGTTCTAGATCTCCTTCTTCCAAAAAGTGATCAAAGAGTTTACTATCTAGAGATGGGCGCATAATGCATACTAAAGCTTCTCCATCTTCTTCAAGTCTCTGGAAGGACCTTGATCATATGTTACCATTGTGGTGTCTATGTCCTTGATGTTCTAATTAAGTATATCTAATGATGGTGCAAGAGCATTTCTGAGTTGTGTTTGCCTTCCCCTGATCTTTGACATTTCTTTTTCTTCCTGCTCAATCTTTTCTATTTGTAATTGGTATACATTATTACACATGTTTACATCAGTGGATGTGTCTTTCACTGAACTCTTGACTTGCTCAATATAGCTTATGCCTCTTTTATTTTCTTGGAGTGGGCATCAGTAAGATTATCCTGATCCATGCATTCTAAAATGATTTTTCTTCCTTGATCTGCAAATTCTTTCAAGGATGCTTGACCATTCTTGAGTGAGCTAAGCTCAAGTGAAAATTTGTTCACCAATTCATTCAATCTCTTCTTTAGATACTTTTCTTCTACAACTAGGGATGCAGATTCTTCAAGGCTTGAGAAATTACTTTTGAAAAGTGAGATGACTGTACTCACATCATCAAAAGAGTGTATCTTTGACACTTTCTTATCCTCTGGCAATATATTATTCAAAATTTTTACTAATTCTACTAGGAGGGGATTCCTCATCACTTTCTTTTCTTTGGCTTTCTCCATAGCTAAGATGTTGAACTTAATCAGGTCTTCTTCTTTCCATGAGTCCAAACTGCATGTGTCAGGTGTCAAACTTGACAACAATGCTACTGAAGGAGTGATGGGAGTGCTTTCCATCACTTCTTGTTTCACCTTGGTTGACATTTCATTCTTTTTCTCACTTCCTTTTATCTTTTCTTTTTCTATCTTTTCTTCCTCTTTTTATATTTTTTCTTTTTCTATTTCTTTTTCTTCCATCTTTTCTTCTTCTTTGTCATCATGAATCAATACTTCTTCTTGATGAGTGGGAGGTGTGTTGCTGCATAACATTTCAGCTTCTTCTGTGCTCACAAAAGCTTCCTCAAACTTGTCCAAGTCATTGTATGTGGCTGCCATTGCAATCTCTACATTGTTAATGATGATTGTATCATATTTTTGTGTATCTATCATGGGCGTAGACTTATCTACCTTTTTTTGAGTTTCTACTATAGGCACTAAATCCTAAGGACTTGTAAATGGTATATTGCTGGTCTCTGTTGCTTTGTCTTGCTCACTAGGTGCTTGAGTGATGGGCACAGAATTAGGTTTCATGTGCTACTCTAAGAATACCTTCTCAAAGGCCTTCTCTGTTTCCTTAGATATCATATCAAAGTCTTTGTTCATAATGTGTAGTGTTCTAATCTTTGTCCTTAAGTGTGGCTTCACCAAATTCAATAACAGTGTCTTTTCTTCAATAGAACATACTAGAAGATTGGAATCAACTGTTTGTTCCCTGATTCTGAAGTCTTCTTCAGTGGCTTGTCTCTTCAAGGTATCCATAATCTTCCATACCTTATCTAGGATAGCTATCTTCAATTTAAGAACTATCTTCTTGAATTTTATCATGTGTTTGATCAGCATCTCATAAATCTCTGACTTATCAATTTCATGATATTTGTCATAAAACCTGGCTATCTGATCTAGCCTTCCTTCTTCTACTACTCTAGTCCTTAACACTTGAAGACTAGGTATGAATCCTACTACTAAAGATGGCTACACATTTTTCAATTTGCTTCTTGTGGCTCTAGCTGAAGGGTGACTTGTGGCGGTTTGTTTTCTCCTCTTGGGCATCATAGGAGATACATCTATGGACTCAATATCAACTATAACAATGGGCACAGGACTAATATCATCAATTTTATCCTGTTTATCCTTTGGATCATTAGTCTTCTCAATCTTTACCTTTTTCATCTTGGGATCATCAGACTTAGCTTCTACTGTGGATGCGCTCTCAATTTCCAAAGAAATCTTTTCTTCCCTTGCTTTGTCTAGGTCTGATTGTTTTACTCCCTGAATTCTGAGTATCTTAGACATAATCTCTCAAAGTAATTTTAGTGGTTGCCTTGTAAGATATCAATGGCATGGTTGGAATGGAATTGTCCAAATATGAATCTGATACTTTCCCAACTATGTGTAGATACATGTAAATGATCAAAGACCCAAACCTAAATATCTTGGTCTTGTCATGCTTGATTGCCTTGACATTATCAATCAACTATGTGTGCAAGATCTCATAGAGATTGAACTCCCCGTCTTCCTTCACAAGTCTGATGGCTACTAGAATTGTGCCCGCAGACACACTATTCACACTGCTGGTGTGATGAAACCTATATCCAAGTATCATAGACATCAATTTGATGTCTACTTCCTCAATAGGCTCAATTGTCATCCCGTGCCTATCACTCCTTGATTTACATGTTTTCTCAACAATTTTCCTAACATCCTTGCCTACTAGAAGGATGACACCTATCTTTGAGAGCCCTGTCATCTCATATATTAGGTCACTAGTAATTCTAACCAGCACATCACCTATCCAAAATAGGTCATCATGAATTCTGCTCAAAAGTATTTTAATCCATTTTGTCTCATAGAGTTCATATGTTGTAGCATACTCTACTATGGGGTGATCGTTCCACTTCACATATTCATCCAGGAAGGTTTTTTCTGGTTTTAATATTGTTTCCATGTGTGTCCTTAACTTGTCCAATCCTACTGGTTCCTTCTTGTAGTAGATGTAAGCCCTAATGTATTCCACATGCATAATGCCCATAGGCATGTGGGAGAATGCTCCCTCTAAATCATCTAGGGTAGACTTAAATGGATTCCTTTTTAACACATATCTTTTCTTTTTTGCAACATCAAATACTATGGGAGTGGCCATCACTTACTTGAGTTATCACTTTCCAAGTGTTCTCCAAGATAATTTGAAGACTTCTGAATCAGCATAGCGAACTAGGGTTTCTGCAACCAATCAATTATGCTACTAATCACTGATAGATCAATCTCCAAGTCTTCACAATAACTTATAAGGCTCTTTCTGCTCTTTAATCACTCTAAATTGGAATGCAATGAGTAATCAAACAATTTTCTATGTACTTAAAGTGAAAATTTCACCATTAATGCATGTCGTGTATACCATGCTATCACTTCAAAATTTCCAACTTTTGTTTTGCTAAAAATTAGTATGTGCGCTCTTGCACCAAGGTACCTTTATACTCTAAAAGCTTAAGTTCATAGGTGCATACTCTGAGAGTGAGTATACCAGCCACGTAGGGGTCTAGAGCTAAATTAGCTCCCCCTATGATCCTAAGGGCCATTCATCTAGATGTAGAGGGTGCATCCACTATGGATGCATCCAATACATTCCCATCAACATTGTCCTTCTTATCTTTTGTCCAAATCGAGCTCGCATCCTCTGAGGCTTTCAAAAACTTAACTTCTCCTTCGGGATCCAAAATTGGTTCTTCGACCTTTTTAGGGATTTTTTGACCTTGTGTCCTTGATCTACAGAACTTTGAGATATGTCCAACCTTGTTACAAGAGTGAAAAATGACTGGAGGTCTTATATTTCTTAGCGCATTGACATGAATCACCATTCTCCATTCTCTTGTTGAGTGACCATTATAGTTACATATCTGACATGTAACATTCTAAAAATTTCTTACATTTGTCTAATTCTGATTTCTCTGATCATGCTGAATCTTGTTCTTCTTACTAGTCTTGCAATTCATAGCTCTATGACCAAATTTATTGCATGTATAATAGTAACCATTAAAAGGTCTTACCTCTGTACAGTTCCTTGCAACATGTCCATGCTTGTTACATGCAAAACAAGTGCATTCTACTTGCTTGCACTCATTCTTAGGTGGTCCACCATTATCTTTGGTTTGATCTACAGTCTTCTCAGTATCAGTAGAGTCTTTTTGTGTATCCTTTCTTGCTCACATGTTGTCAATCTAATTTTGTGCTTCATTATATCCAATACAGCTAGTGTCTCCTTTGGTTCATCTTGCATACAACTGAGATTCTATCAAATCAGAACTGGTGTGTAATTTGTCAATATAATTCTTTGCTTCTTTCAATTCAGAGTCCAAGCTTTCTTTGCTATTCCTTAGTTCCAAGATTTCCAAGTTAGCTTGCCTTATTTCCTCATTGAGTTGAAGGTTCTCTTTGACTTGTTCATTATAGACTTCTTGATTGTTGATCAACTTATCGTCGAATTTTTCAAGTATTTCTTTTAAAGATGCATTGCCTTCATTCAGCTTCTTGACCTTTCCTCCTAGATCATTGTTAGAGCATTCTTTGAAATCCTTTCTTAGCCTTTTGATAACTAATTGTGCATAACTAACCTTTTCTTTTAGTTCTTCAATTTCTCTTTCTAATTTGTCCAGATCTTCAAGAGAAGCTTCAAGATTTCTTTTCAGATGTTTCATTTTTGCTTTGTCCATGATCTCCTGAAGTGGTTAAACTTATTTCCTGAGGACCAGAGCTCTGATACCAATTGTTAGGAATGAGAACACTAAGAGGGGGGGGGGGGGGGTGAATCAGTGTTTACTATATTTTATCCTTTTACTTTAATCTTTAAATTGAACTTGAATGCTTAAGAATTGAAATAAACATTCACATAAACATGAAACATGAAATCAACACATGACACCAATATGGTTACGAGGAAACCCAAATAGGTAAAAAACCCCGTGGGAATTGACACCCACTAATATTTTGTACTAGTATATTATGATCCTTGTTAGAAGATCCTTAACCCTGTTAGGAGTTGCTTTACAATGCTTTAAGTACAATAGACCTTGTTAAGGGTCGAACCCTGTTAGGAGTCTTTTACAATAGTCCCTGTTAGGGGAGAGGATGCACTGTCCTAGAGCTCACTGCTCAAGTAGAGAAAGCAACAACCTTCTGATCTCAGATACACACTATATCTACAGGATGAACTATCACTGTGACACTGCTCGTCAAATTAGTTCCTTTGATGCGTCAATGCTTTGACCTCTTGCAAAGCTCTAATACATCTTATACTATCTTTTCATACTTCTTCTATTCTTATCACAACTCTATCTCAACTTCCATACTGAATACAATGGACACATCTTATATTTATACGTGCATACAAAATAAACAACTAGGTCGGCCCTTAAACCTATTACATACAATGCTTCCAAATGAATTGGCTTAAGCGTGTTTACAATCAAACATATTTACATATTAGCAACCTAATTAAAATAGGCACATAGCCCTTAGATCATTAGAATATAGTCACAACTCAAAATGATAACTGGCGGCTACTTACTCTATTCTTCACTAGCACACACTGGTTGTGCAACTTCAACTGATTGTATCTTTCTCATCCTTGCATATCTAATTATGCGGTCATAGACTAAGCATGAATATAGTCTAACTAACTTAAATTCTAGGGTGCACACCATAACTCGGTCGTACGCACGTGCGCTAATGCTCTAAGCTACAGGAACTCTGTACACTGTCTAGTCTTCAACACTTAACCAATTTCTTATCTTCTCATCAAGTGTGCTGACTCCAAACTACTATATGACTTTGTTTCCATAATGAAAACACTATATTAAGTCATATCCATTAGTATAGCCAACTTGCCAACATTAGTACTAAGAGAAAACCCTAAAAATCAAGCTGAAAGAGAAAAGAAGGGTAAATGGGAGGCTGATTGGCTTGGTCCATTCATCATTGTTTCTTCATTTGGAATGGGAACTTATAAATTTGTAGATTGTGATGGAGAAGAGCTACAAGAACCTATCAATAGCATCCATCTAAAGAGGTTTTATACATGAGGTAGATGAAAGAGTATAAAGAGTATCAGATGAAAAGCATCATAATTATTGTATCTAGTCAAAAGAGATCTTGAAAATCCAAAAAAAAAAGAAAAGAAAAAATGAAAAAATTTGAAAAAAAAGAAAAAAGTGCCTTGGTGAAAACCTAGCAATAGGCGCCTTGGTAGAAAAAAAAGAGAAAAAGACCCAAAAGGTGAAAACTTGGTAATCAAGTGCCTTTTGTTCCCTTAAGTCATCTCCTAGTTGCATGTATACATATTGCATTCCCAACAGCTCACTTGTAAATCTTCATTGCATCTGTCATTTGTGCATAGTCATAATAAAACCTGTCAGCTGCATTGTTGCATTGCCTATTTGCCCTAAGTCTATCACACGATCACATTTATCACTTGGGGGCAGGAAAGGATTGGATTTTTGGTACAAATAGATTCAATTAGTGCTACAACCAGTCACATCAGAGAGAATTATCAGAGCTTCAGAAGAGAGAGATTTTTATTGAACCTTTAATGGATATCATTGTTCACACCCAAGTATGTTGATCCTACAACTTGATCCTTGAGCCTTCATTAACTTTATTATTTGGGATTAAAAATTGACAACACTTTAAAGATCAGAATGTTTGGAAATCCTATTTGAAAATCTTGATACATTGCAAAACACTTGAAGCTTTCTTTTGATAATCTTTATTGAAATGACTTTTATCATGTTTTTGTAGCTAATCGATGATGTTTCGACTAGATTGGAAATGATGGAGACATGATATTTTCTTTTCTTTGAGTGACTATCTTGAGGGACATCCATCTATTAGCACCTGCAAAAAAATTTCATGGCTATATAGTTTTCTTTGGTCTCTACAATTGTTTTCCCTACCTCTAGCCTTAAACCGTAGGTCTAAATTCATAATTATAGCCATATTCCTTTCGGTCTAGCAACTCCCTAAAATGCTTTAGTCATGCAATCTCTCAATTTTTTAAGAATATTCCATGTCCTTTTGAGGCTTAACAATTTCCCTTTGGTTGCCAAATCTCTAGATATGAAGTGGCGATGTATTCTTTGCAGTCGCCAGATCTCTGAATCCTCAAGCTATTACATTTTCATTCAATGATCTTGTGACTGTGTGTTCGTGCAATCTCTTATTTCCTGGTGTTTTCCTATTAGCCTTTAGTGACTTGGTGAATAGTTATTCTTTCCTTCAGTCGCTCAATCTCATGATTTGGCGGTCAGGCCCTTTAACTTTCTGAGATTGAGCGAGGACCGTTGATGAGATGTTGATCGTGTGGTTGGCGCTGAATCTCTAGATCTAACTCAAGGTTAAGAAATTATTTAGAAACTTGGAGATTGCCTTGGTTGCACGTTCTCGGGGTTTAACCCTAGTTAATAAAAAGATTGTCAAACTCAGCGAACCTCATTTTCGCTGAATCTCCAGATTATGTGGGGTTAAGGTGAAGTTAGCATCTGGTTTTCCCTGATGGTTAAGTAATATATTTGGTGATCTAGCAACTATATAGTCTCAGAGTCTTAGGTTCCTGACGATTAAGTGGAAAACATCCAACGATTCAGCAACACGGTTAGTCTCCTGGTCGCTCAACCAAATAGTTAAGTCATAAAATCTCTCGCGACTTAATATGGACTATAGGATGGAATGAAGAAGAAGATTGACGATAGTCACAAAGTCTCAGAAAGAAAGTTGAACAGTCAAAGGTTGTCATGATTATGAGACTCCTCATTAGTCACTGGATCTCTAGGTCACCAGATTGATAGATGGAAAATTTGGAGGAGCTCTTGTATTCACTAGATCGGGGAATGAAGAAAGTCTATTCAACAACTAGAAGATAGGCCTTAGTCGTGTGATCTCTAGATAATGTTAAAGGGTTAAATGGTGGTTTATCTTTCCTTCAGTCGTGAGGTCTCCTGATCTAACTATAGTTAGAAAATCTATTGCGTGACTTGGAATTTCTACAGTCATGTAGTTGCCAGATATACTGAGGTTCAAGGTGGGTTGAGCTTTGAATGGACAGTTGGCAGATGTCAGATGTGACCAAGTACTTGTAAGTGAATAGTATGGTGACAGGTGGCACCAGGTGGGCCCATGTGTGGGGCTTAGTCTCCAAGTCTCATGATTAGAAAGGAATATTCTAAAAGATTAAGTGATCATGAGATTTGCCTTTGTCGATGAGTCTCAGAATGTTTCTGAATATTCTCTTGAGGTCTTGAGACTTAGCGATAGTCATTCGATGGTAGATATATCAACACTGGTCACGTAATCTCCAGATTGTATCATGGTTAAGGAAAAGGTTATGAGATTATGAGACTCTGCAGTCGATGATTCTCTAAAAGGTAACTAAGGTTAAAGAAGATGACTGCACGATCTCGTGACTAGGGCAAAATGTAAACCAGGATTCCTATTAAGGTTAAGCTATGAAACCCGAGAAAAGTAAGGAGATCTAATGGTCGTGATATAAATTTGATCTAGATTTGAATGTTGGCCGCTGATATGTTGTCTGGCATCATAAAGTAGTTGCTTCTTCCAGATTCAAATACTTTAGGGGTTTCAGTGACAAAAGGACTAGAATTCAATGCTTAACCGGCTGGATCTGGTAGATATGATTTTGTCAACTACTGCGGTGTGCTCTAGAGAGTCTAATGATTGATTGCAGAAGATTTGTACCATGAGGGAATGGGTAGGTATTTTCTCGAGGAATCTTGCAAGTGAGTGATCAGATTGATAAACAAGGTGAATTCATGATCTTCGGTATGTTGCTCTAAAATTTCTCATAAATAAGGATCATCCTTGGATCTGGTCTCTTGAGGTTGCCTAGGTTTTCACCCCTATAATAAATTTGGATTAAATCTAGTTGGTTTGGTGGGTGAAAACCCTAACCCTTACCTTAGTCATCCGTAGCTTGTTGCATCCTGATTGTTTTTTGGGATTCCAAGATGACTAGTGGTATATATTGTAGCTATTTTTATTTTTGAGGGGTTCTAATTTTTGGTAATCTAAGGGGTTCCAATTTCCCTGGTTCCATGAATGTTCTACCCTATAAATATTTCCTTCTTCTCTGCATATAGGGTGTTCCCTCTTTCCTTTCTAGTTTGGAGAAGATAATATAAGTTGTAACAGTCTGTCTTATGTATGAGATTTCAATATATTTGTATTGCTATCAGATTGTCTCCATTTGAGTCTTAAAACTTTTTGATTATAGCATCAAGGGTGTTGTGATCTTTTAATTTGCATTTCCAAAGAGTCTCCAATAGAGTTGTTTTCGCAGAAGCAACTAGGTTTAGGACTAGTTTTTAGATGTGTATGAGCTGGGGTATCAAGGGTATTTCATGCTTGTCTTTTAGTAGATGATGATTAATGTATTACTTGTTTATAGGTCTCTTCTAAGGGGAGGCTTAAAATCCTTTGAATAGGTGATAGCATAACTAGGTACACAGGTGGATTGTTGAAGTGAGATCTGATCAGTGGTGTATGTTTGGTGTAAGGCACTAACATATTAGGATGTATTGTCTTCTTGTTTCATAGCTCTCTATTGTAGTGAGGTATTTGACTCTGTTGCCCATTGGATAAGGCACTGGTCTATGAGAGACTTAGGGTATTTCAGGGGTCCATTCAACCCAAAATTTAAATCATTCAAAGTAAAGCACCACCTTTCCCTTTCATGTTGTTAGAGTAGGTTTCTAGTTTTCATATTCATTCGATGCAAGAAGGTTATTGCATAAGGTTATGGTATCATTGGGGTATAGGATACCTACAAGAGTCTGAAGGCTATTCCACAATAATCTATCTGCAGACCTTTTGTTTATCAAGAAGAGTCATGAGTGTGCAGATAATGCAATACCCGCCTGAGTGATGTGGAGCTCAAAGAAGAAGGAGGATGCTCTCTGTGCTCATCAATTGGCCCTTTTTCCCTATCAAACTTTGGAGTGGAGACTAACCAGTTTGTCATCATAGTGTAAACCTGACACTATGTGGAAAAAGTGAAAGCCAACGCCATCAACTTAGGTGAATTTGTCTAAAGACATGGTCCTCAAAGAACCATCGAGGACTATCACATAAGTGGAGGATTGACCTTTGCTTGTTTATGCAAATGGATACCTTGGCTATTTAGATCTTCCATATCTTAATACCAAAATCAACTTGCAACATTGAATCCGTTGAAACCGATATTCATACTCCCATATTTGGTTATTCAACTAGTGAGGGTTGTACTAGTTTTCAAAAGAGGTTACCAAAAGTGATGAAAAGTGGTATTCATATCATCATGATGTGGTTAGTGATGGTTGTACTTTCTTTAATGGTCCTACAATGATCAATGATGAAAATATTTCCCTATGGCATTTCTTTTGCTAAAAAGATAGTGACACTTAGTTGCATTGCATTTTTCATGTTAGATTAAGTGCATGTTTGTAGTTATTTTTCCAAGGGAAAATGGGTTTAGTTAATCAGCTTGATCAAAAAAATTTAAAAAGGGGGTTCAATTAAATGTTTCATCCTTGATTCAAATCAATCATGTGAGATTATCATTTTCATTAATCCATAGCATTAATCATTATTCATTATCCATATATCTAAGAAAAGAAAAAGAGAAAAATCCATTCATCACATATCATTTGCATGCATTTAATTATAGAATTGCATACATCAAAAAAATAAAAAACATAGGGGCATTCATATCCATATTTCCATAATAACACATTTGCATCCATACAATGAAAAGAAGAAAAACATATCAAAAATTCATAATCATTGCATCCATCTATCTATATCATACATGAGAAACATTGCATCCATAGCATAATCAAAGTAAATGCATCATAAAACATCAAATAGTGGCATATAAAGATAATCTCACATGTACACATCAAGAGAATCAAGGAAGTATATCATCATATAAATGTTCATAACATCAATGATCCATCAAATCAGTATAGCAAGATACAATGTCATCAATAGAGTGATACATCTAGTTCTGATCAATAAACATGAAACATGATACAAGTCATCAACATAAGGAGATCCATAAATCAATAATCAAGATCTTGTGGCACCACTGGATCCATCGCTAGTACCTAATCTATTTGGACCCCCATCACCTAGTCTATCCTAAGTAGGAGGAGTCTGACTAGTGCTAGCCATACTGGGTCTCTGAGTCACAAAGGTCATAAACTATTGCATCATAATAGCCACTTGGTCTAATCGGAAAACAATAGTGGATACATCTATCTATAATGATTGAACATCTTGTGATAGAGTGTCAATACTAGGAGCAGCCTGAGATGATTGACCCATATCTTGAGCTTAAGGAACCTGTGGAGGCACCTGTTGTGCCAAAATCTGATCCTGTTGTGCTAATGCAACTCGCTATAACTAAACCAAAGGATCCTATCCTCCAAGAATCTATCTAGAAACCTCAATGTGTACCAATCTCTGGGCCCTCTATTATCTCTATTTTCCCTGTACCAATGTAGATCTAGGAACAAACCCAAGTCCCTGCTGTACCTACTTGACATCTCTAGCCCTATCCCTAACATGTCCACCTCTCACTCATGGCCCATCTTGTCCTCAACCCATAACCTAAGGATCTCTTTGTCCTCTCTAAGCTCATCATCTCCGATGTCTCCTCCTACCACCACCATCCCCATCACCATCCCCATCACCATCCCCACCATCATCCCCTCCATCATCATCATTTGATCTCTCATCATGGCTAGGGATAGGCTCTGCTAGATCTGTAAATCAAAGAAATATGTTCCGAGCCCACCAATCTCTATACTCATGTGACATACCAGCATCAGAAACATTTGTAAGAAAAGCCCATCTACAGTATGCCAACCTAGCAATCTAATCATAGGCAAATTGAAAATCAATCTGAGCACCCCACATAGATCATTCTGCCTGAACTTAAGCATATAGTGTCATACCCTATGGCATATCCTGAATCCTATGGTTCTACTTGGAAACTAGACTGAAGCAAAATTTCTCAATCTTAGTCATAGATTTACCAATCATCCATCGAGGAGAAAACATATATAGGAGCTCATCATCATCCTCCCTCCATCTCTCACAACCTATATATGGTCACCAATGGACCTGATCAAGACCATCAACAACCTGATGCCAATACTCAAGCTTTCCTAGATGATGCTGGACAACCATTCCACCATATAGAAATGCATAAGGGAAACCTCGCTGATAGATTTGATCTGACACTAGCCTAGTGATGGGAAGATGCTCCCACATGCATAACTGCAAGATCACTGCACCTGCCGACAAAGACGCACTCGACCTATACACCACCTCATGAAAATCACGGTACAACTATACAAGGATGCATGAACCCCAATCAAATCATCAAGGTTGTGCAAGAAAATCCTTTAAGATCCGGCCCCACCCAACAGAGAAACCATAAATTCACCATTCAGGAAGTAGTAATCTTCCAATCAGAGCACCTAGAACTATTGGCAAAGTGGGAAATGAAGCGAACTATGCCCACGTGATCATATCATCATCAATGGTGTTATCTCCAAACACCCATTTGCACACTATACTATCATAAAAAGAGTCATAGTACACCATCTCTCCTTGACAAGGAATGCGCAACAATCGATACACATCCTCTGGCATGATCATCATCTCTCTGAAAGGTAGATGGAAATTATTGTGGTCAGAGTGCCATCTCTTTGCCACAACTATAAGGAGACCACTATTCAGCTAGAACTGTGGGATGTCAAGAAGGAAACTTAGGCCACACAACTCAATGACATGATACTCTACTAGGGTCAAAGCCTGATCTATATCAATGACTCATGATGCAATAGTCTGTATGTAAAGTTTACAGAAATGTGCCTATTTGGAAAAATCAAGTGAATCATATAAGTTTTCTATATTAGTGAATCATTTTAAGTCAATCTGTTCTATCAGAATCAAAGTATCAAGCAATGAAACCTAGTACCATTTGTTCGTGTCTCTATGTCTTGAGAGCAAATTATCAGTTATGTAACTATCAATTTTCACACTGATCAATCAAGCCTACCTATTAATCGTACCTATCAATTTTTCTATCCTATCAGATTGACAAATCACATTCATTGGTACCATTATCCTGATATCCTAATCACTTGTTTTTTTAAACTACAATAGACCTAACTATCTCAAAAAATCAATCAATCAGTCAGAGTCATCAATTTTAATCAGAAAACCAAGTTTGAGTTTAAAAATTTTCAAAATCCTGAAGGCATCATTTTCCTATTACCACGCGGTATTTTACCTTATGCAGTAAATAAAAGATTAGAAGAGGAACTTTATCAATCATAAACATCACTTAATGTTTCACGCAACATTTTAGAACTCTAGGCGGTACTTAATAAGACCTAGGCGACATAAAAAACCTAGAGCTTTATACGTGTGAAAATATTTATCATTTGGCATGACAACCCTACTCCTACGCGGTAGTTAAAAATAATCAGGTGACATTTTTCCCTATCCTAAGTGACAGTTTAACATGCGAAGGCATCGTTAAAATGTGCGGATGTGGTGTTTTACAAGCTTACACGTCATTTAACCTATTTTACGTGGCATTTTGCAAAATTTAATCAATGACAACATGAAAGCAATGCAATAAATGCAGAAAAAGAGTAATAAATGCACAAAGGAAGGTTTGAAATGACTGACAAGAGGTCCGTAATCCAAAGGCCTCTAATAACGATGACCTCTCTCAAATCAGTGCTCGTGAATTGGGACAACCATCGCAATTAGGAAGCAAAGGATCATAGCAAAATGGTAAAAGTCAAAAGTGAAAATGAATAGTAAATCTAGGTTTTTCAACCTATTTAAGCTAATTTGACCTAATTTAGAGGTAAATTTTGACCTATTGACCTAATGTCAACCTATCAATCAAACCGGGGCAATTTGTTGAAATCGTTATCATCAATGTTTTTCAGAAATGAAAACATATTAAATTAATCAATCAATAAATCAATCAAATTTTTCAAATCAAACAATCAATATGTTTCATTTCTAAGGGGGCATCAGAGTATCAAATCAAACATCATTGAATCTAGGGCATCAAAAAATCTTATTAGTGGGGCACATATCATTTTATCAAATCAAATCAGAGGCATATCATATCAAGTAGCAATCAATTTCATATCAGGTTATCAAATCAAATCAGTAGTGTATCAACAATCAAGACCTAAAAGCAATCAGGACTAAAAAATTTCTTTGAATCAATGAGCTTTGCACATTAGTTCAAAGAGGGGCATTTGTAGACATCAAAAAATGGACAAAGTGCTTTAAATCATAAAAGTGGCTCAAAATTATCAAAATGCTTTAAATCATAACAAAGGATCAAATCAATTTTTAAATGGACATTTATAAATCAAAGTTGGATAAAATCATCAAATCAAAGGAGAAATTAAATAATGACATCAAATAATTAAATACAAGCTTAATGGGATGAAATACACTATATAATTGATTTTAATCAATTAATTGTATAGTTTTAAATCAAAAATAAAAATGAACCTATTCCCTACATGGCTAAATTAATTAATTGATAGAATTTAATAAATCCTAATATCTTTCAACAAGAATTGAGCAACCAATGAAAATTGAGAACACAAAGCACATGGATCACTCAAAGGAATTGAATCTTGATCACACAAATTCAACTTTGAATCTCATCCACTCAATTTTGTCCTTTTGTCCCAAGCTTTAAGACAAACATTTAAATTCTCCCCCCATTTAAAAACATTGTAAAGTTTTTAAATCAACCAAGGCTAAATCATGATTACTTCACTCCACCCCCTACCCTTGGGAATTTACTATAAATAAGAGGCATTTTATGAGCATAAGAAGCAATTAGAGATTTGAAGAGTAAAGCATCCTTATTATAGTCAATTCATGAGCAATTAAGAGCATATTGAGAGTATTTATCATTTGCCTTTACATTTTATCATAGCATAATGGAGAATTGTGAGCTAGATTAGGCATATTAGTATCATAGATTTCTCATTTTAGAAGTGTCACTAGTATTGATCTAAAAAACATACAACTCACTTTGCAAATAATAGATCCAATTCCATACACATATGTTGGCTTACTGACTGAGTACCTTTTTTATCTCCGTCACTGATCTGCTCAGAAATACCTTCAAGCAATCACAACTCTGATCAACTTCTTCACCTTCAACCTTTCTTCTTTATCAATCAATAACATCAACAGCTCCAGCATCTCTCTCAACCTCATTCTTAGGCTATCTTATATCTCTTCAATAGAGAGCTCTCTCTTTTTCCACTTAATCTCCTCTGTAGATCTTAGGTTTAGGTCAGATCCATCGAATCCTTCCAACATCTAAGTTCTTCATCCATCCTTCTAGAACATCTTCAATCTCCTTATTGAAATCTCAAAAAAATGATTTACTATGCATTAAATACTCCATACACTTTATAAATAAAGTCGACATGTTTTACATAATCCAAGAATTCAACTATGTCAGCTAGGAATCTAAATTCTTCCGCAAATGTAAATTAATGACACTCGGTCAATACTGTGTTCAACTCCTCGATCATCATTGTGCAACTTGGCCACCTCTTCAATTTTCTCACTCGAAAAATACTATCACTCGGCTAATAATGTCACTCAACAATAAAATGATGTTTGGTCAACACTGAATTTATCGGCATATACTGGCTCTCGGTTGACACTAACATCACTCGGCTTAAACTAGATTAATTCACTTTTTGTCGGTTAAGCCTACTTGTTCAATCTTTATTCTTACTTAGATAAACAATACATTGTGTTATCATTGTGCCATATAATCAAGTACTCATTGAAGTATCAAGATAACTCAACCTTTCCCTAGGTGCTATTGTTACCAACCTTGACCTAATCCCTCTCATCAACTGATAGATATAATACTTTCTTAGATAGAAAATTGTCTTACTAGTTAGGGTTTGACATTAGTGACAATACAAAAATTGCTTCAATTGCAGTTTCCAATAGTTTTGACAGTACTTATCATGATAGTTACAAACATCTAAACATCTGTTGAAGGAAGAAAAGATGAAATGAGATATCTACATAAGGAAAAGATGGATATGACAGATAAGGGTAAGGTAAATATTAGGTAACTTATTGGTGAGTCTATGGCTTTATATTGTTGACTTGAGCATATTACCTTAATCTATTATGAAGAAGAGATTTGAATTGAACAAGTCTATGTGGTTGGTAAATGAAGACTTCTGTATATACCAAACCAATGCAGTGTATACCGAGTGATCATAATAACAACGTTAATTATCACCGACATATTTCAATCTTAACAAAGTATGGATGAAATATTAAATGCTAAGAACAACTGACTGAAATTGATGAGCTGGATATTATTATGATTTTGAGGTTAAGGATGAAATTAGTTATGAGATCCACAGCTGACATAATTCAGAGATGATCTAAAGGATGAAAGTGAAACATGTTAGAGACACATATGCTGAGGAAGGTTTAAGTGGCAAAATGGACGAAGGAGATTATGAGGCAAAATTTGATGGCTGATATGAAAATAGTTTACTTGTCTATTTAAGAGATATGAGTTTCATTGTTGACACATGTCAAATAGAAGGAGACTGAAGAGATTTCACGTGAAGATTTTATTCATGCATTCCTAATCAAACTGGTTACAGTAAGAACTTAGTTGTAGACATTACCAAGTGTCAGAGAACTATTTACCAAGTGAAGTAAGTTGAGAAATATTGAGGAAGTGAATTGACTAATGATCAGAGGATTTTATGAGCATAGCACAAATCTAAATATTTTCAATTGAGTTGTATTTGAATCAGATCACTACTATATCAGTTTAACCATTGATTCAAAAAATCTCTTAACCGAGTGAACTTAACAATCTTATTGTACTACCCTATGACATTCGTTGAATGTAAAGTGTTATCTTTTTTACCCCATAGTGAATGCTATTCAAAAGTTAATTGTTAGTGATAAATCCTTTAACCATGTCACACCTCACAGTGTGCATTGCAACCTTTAACAGGGTTGGCTCTTTATCAAGCTCACTTTAGAAGAGTGAATTATTTTGGGTTACCGGTCCCTGGTGGTTTTTCCCTTAGCAGGGTTTCCTCATTAAATCATTGTGTTATGTGTTATTTGTTATCATTATTTTTCTATCATACTTTACATACTGCATAGTTAATTTAGTCAGTAATCAAAGTTTGGATAATTATTGGTATTCGATAAAGTGAACAGACAGATTGATATTTTATGTTACGAGCTGCATAAATTGTTGAAACTATTTTGTAAGGTACATATTTAGGTGTGGTACTCTAGGATAACTGGTTTAACTAATTCACCCCCCTCTCAGTTATTCTAACAATTGGTATCAAAGCAGTATTGGTTGCTTGGAGGAAAGTTTTAAGGACTTGAGTAGAAAGATCACAAGATGTATAAGAGGGAAGTACCTAAGCTAAACAAAGATAACTTCTCCACATGCCAAAGCCAGATGAGGATTCACATATCTGGAATCAAAGAATCTGTTATACATTTACTTGACAATGACTACTTAAAACTGAATATTGGACCTTTGAATCTTGATCGGTTGAGAGACCAACATAAACATAATATTACTATGATAGAGATTGTTGCTGCTCTATCTGATACTGAATTTGAGGATGTCAAGGATTGCACTACAGAGAAGAAAATGTGGGATAAACTTGCTCTAGTTTATGGTGGTGATGCATATGTAATGAGAGCTAGAGTTGAAAGCTTGAGAGGCAGATTTGATGACATGAAGATTAAGGAAGGTGAGAACATCACACAATACTCAAACCAAATCAAAGATGTATTCAATGCTATTCGAGGAGTAGGAGGTACTATTTCTAAAGATATTGTGGTAAGTAAGATACTAAGAACCTTGTTTCCTATCTATGTAGTCAGAATATCTGCTATTCATGAAATGAGGTATGCACCTAATAACAATCTTACTCTTAATAGTTTGATTGGAAAGTTAACTACTTTTGACCTGAATAATTATGACAATAGTGTTGTACCGAGTGTTGAGTCTACTTTTATGTCATCTCTTAAAATTGGTAAATCTAGCAGTAAGCATAATATAAAGAATGAAAGTGATAGTGATATCGAAGATGAGTTTGATGAGCTTGAAGCACTTATGGCCTGGAGACTTAAAAAAGGTAAAGGAAGGTGTAAGGGAAAGTTACCTTTAGCTTGTTTTAATTGTAAAGAGATTGGCCATATTGCTGCTAGATATCCTAACAAGAAATAAGAAGAGAAAGACAATGATCGATCTGCTGATGAAAAGTTTGTAGAAGGAATAATAGAGGAAATCAACACTACAACAAAGACAACTGAGATTACAAAGACAAAGGAAAAAAGGCATGTTATCTTGTTGGAGAAAAATAAGATGACACCAACACTAACACTAATGATGAAATTGAAGTGGTATTTGTTGCCATGAGAGATGATTCAAAAGAGGAGTAAAGTTATGTAGAAACATCCCTTATTTCTAAAGTTAGTAAGAATGATACTTGGATCCTTGATAGTGACTGTACACTTCACATGATTGGTGATGAAGATAATTTTGAACATCTTGAGCACTATAATGGAGGATCATTAAAAATGAGAAATGATACACCTTGTTTAGTGAAAGAAAAAGGGTCTATCTTATTGAATAACAAAATTAGATGTGAAAATGCATACTGGGTAAAAGGACTTAACTACAATTTGTTGAGTGTAGCACAACTGAATAACTTAGGTCATCGAGTTGCATTTGAAAGCAAGAAGGTGAAAATCTATGATGAAAATGGAAAGCTTGTCAGTACTGAGGACAATCAAAAGGTAATTTATTCTATCTTGACAATGATGAATCTTCTTGTTTACTGGTGAAGAATGAAGATTCTTGGTTATGGCATAAGAGGCTATGTCATGTAAACTTTTATAACATGATTAAGATCAGTAGAAAGAGAAATGTTAGAGGCTTACTGAGTCTAACCAAACCTAATCATGTTATTTGTAAACAATGTCGGAAAGGAAAGATGACCAAATCAAGTTTTAAAAGTAAAGACTATTCATCTAAAGGTATTTTGGAGTTGGTACACACCAACTTATGTGGTCCTATGAGAACTCAAAGCTTCTATGATGAAAAATATTTTATTTTATTTTTTGATAACTATTCTAGGATGATGACAGTCATGTTCTTAAAAGAAAAAAATGAGACATTCAAATTGTTTAAATGGTATAAGGCTAAAGTTGAAAAAGAAACTAGAAAAGAATTGAAATGCTTAAGATATGATAAAGGAGGTGAGTTTATTTCTGATGAATTCACTAATTTATGTAATGAGCATGAAATCAAAAGATAGGTTTCTGCACCTAGAACATCGCAGCAGAATGGAATTGCTAAAAGGAGGAATCGATCCATTGTTGATTGTGCCAGAACATTGATGATTAAGAAAAATGTTGCACAAATGTACTGGAGACAGTCGGTTAGCAATGCAATATACACCCTTGAACCAATTTTAACTGAAGAAAGACACAAACAAGACACCTCATGAGTTATGGTTTGGATATACACTGAATGTAAGCTATTTCAGAATCTTTGGTAGTAGGTGTTATATTCTGAAAGATGATAGGAATGGTAAATTTGATTCTAAAGGTGATGAAGAAATATTTTTTAGGATATTCTACTAAGAGTAAAGCTTATAAATGTTTGAACAAGTCTACTAATAAGATGGTAGAAAGTGGTAATGTAAAAGTTGACAAGTTTGCTAAAAAGAATGATGAAGAAAGCATGAAGGAATCAGAAGACTATGGTAGGTTTACATATGTTGAAGATCCAAGCTATCTACCAAAGCCATAGAATGATTCTACCGAGCATCAGAAAAATGCTAGCGAGAATTAGCAAATGCAAATTGAGAACTAGGAAGAAGCTACCGAGAAGGAAAATGAACCTGAACCAAATAATGAACAAAGAAGAGAACAAGTGCTAGTAGGATTTTTAAGAAGATACCATCCATAGAATCAAATCATTGGAGATAAGAAAGCCAGCACAATGACCCAAAGTAAGTTAATAAAAAACACATGCTTAGTTTGTGATTTTGAACCTAAGAATGTTAGAGATGCACATGAAAATGAGGAAATTGAACAGATTGAGAAGAATGAGACATTGACATTAGTACCCAGACAGAAAGATAAAAATGTAATTGGTACTAAGTGGATTTTCAAGAACAAGTTAAATGAAAATGGTGAGGTCACTAGGAATAAGGCAAGACTTGTATGCAAGGGATACGCACAAGAAGAAGGTATAGATTATGGTGAAACCTTTGCACCCATTTCTAGACTAGAAGGAATCCAAATACTAATTGATATGCTACACATAAGGGATGAAAATTATATCAAATGGATGTAAAATCAACTTTTCTAAATGAAATTCTTGAGGAGGAGGTCTACATAGAACAACCATAAAGTTTGTTTCATCCAAATCAGAAGAACATGGTTTGTAGACTGCACAGATCTTTGTATGGACTGAACCAAGCACCAAGAGCATCATATGAAAGACTACATGCTTATCTTATCAGTATTGGATTTGTAAGAACTAGTGAAAACAATAATTTGTACATGAAAGGAGAATCTAATGATAATATTTTGATTGCTGAGATATTTGTTGATGATATAATCTTTGGTGGACATGATCTGATTTGTAAATCTTTTGCTGATGAAATCAGAAAGTAATTTGAGATGTCTATGTTTGGAGAGATCAAATTCTTTCTACGTTTGCAGATTATACAATAGAATGATGGGATTTTCATCACTCAATCAAAATACATTAAAGAAGTATTAAAGACTTTTGGCATGGAAGATTCAAAACCAATAGGAACGTCAATGGTAAATGGATGTAAGTTGACAAAGGATTATGAAACTACATAAGTAAATCAGGCATTGTTCCAATCTATGATTGGAAAACTGATGTATGTGGTAGAAAGTAGACCTGATATTACACATGCAATTGGAATTGTGGCAATATTTTTTGCCAATCCTAAAGATTCACATATGGTTGTAGTTAAAAGAATTTTAAGATACTTGAAAAAGATAGAAGACTATGGTTTCTGGTACACAATGGAAGGTAAATTTGAACTCCAAGTTTATACAGATGAAGATTGGGCTAGAAACATTGATGACCAAAAGAGCACAACTAGTGGAGCATTATTTTTAGGAGAAAGGATTGTGACTTGGATAAGCAAGAAACCAACATGCATTTCTCAGTCTACTATTGAAGCAGAGTATGTTGTTGCTCTTGCAAATTGTTCAAATATTGCTTGGATTAAACAAGTGTTGGAAGGACTGAATGAGGTAATCACTGACCTGGTGATTATATATTGTGACAACACTAGTGCTATAAATATTTCTAAAAATCATGTGATGCATTAAAAAACAAAGCATATATCTATTAAGTATCACTACGTAAGGGAACAAGTTCAAGAGAAGCAGGTGAAACTAGAATTTGTAACATCTAAAGAACAATTTGCTGATATCTTTACCAAACCCTTACCGAAGGACACATTTGAATATTTGAGGACTACACTAGGGGTCTATCCCCTGTATACCAAACAACAGAGAATTACTTGGTTGTTGAAGAGTTGTTTATTTTCTTTGGAATTTTTGTCAAAGGGAGAGAGATTGAATATGAAAAATCAGTTAGTAGAACAAAAAGGGAAGAGAGACTGAATATTGAAATATATGTTGCTGAGAACATATATGGAAAAATATGAGAACTGAAAAAGATCAAATCCGTAGTGAGAATCTGCATGGAATGTTGTTTTGTTTTGTAGTGATTAAACATATTAAATATCAAGCTAGGGAGAGCTTACCGAGCTACAACATTTACTTACATAGTTGTAGAATACATGTTTGGAATGTGTATGGCATATTTTCATATTGCTTGTGTTTCCATCAATGCCAAAGGGAGAGATTAATGATCTACAACTGATTGAATATCTAGATAAACTAAAGGAACAGTGATAAGAGATCACTGAGCTACTGCAGTGATATGTAAGATGATTAAATAAGTCAATATGTTGTTATTAATGTCAACTAGTTTTGACAGTATTTATCATGATAGTTACAAACATCTAAACATCTGTTGAAGAAAGAAAAGATGAAGAAATGAGATATCTACATAAGGAAAAGATGGATATGATAGATAAGGATAAGGTAAACACTAGGTAACTTATTCATGAGTCTATGGCTTTATATTGTTGACTTGAGCATGTTACATTAATCTATTATGAAGAAGAGATTTGAATTGAACAAGTCTATATGGTCAGTAATTGAAGACTTTTGTATACACCGAGCCAATGCAGTGTATACCGAGTGACAGTAATAACCAAGTTAATTATCACCAACACATTTCAGTATTAACTGAATATGGATGAAAACATTAAATGCTAAGAACAACCGACTAAAATTGATGAGCTGGATATTGTTATGATTTCAAGGTTAAGAATCAAATTAGTTATGAGATCCACGACTGACACAATTCAGAGATGATCTAAAGAATGAAATTGAAATGTGTTAGAGACACATCTGCCAATGAAGGTTTAAGCGGCAAAATGGATGAAGGAGATTATGAGGCAAAATCTGATGGCTGATATGAAAATGGTTTACTTATCTATTTAAGAGATATGAGTTTCATTATTGAAACATGGCAAACAGAAGGAGACTACAAAGATTTCATGTGAAAATTTTATTCATGCATTCCTGATCAAACTGGTTACATAAAGAATTGAGCTGCAAACATTACCGAGCGTCAAAGAACTATTTACCGAGTGAAGTAAGTTGAGAAATATTGATGAAGTGAATTAATTAATGATCAGAGGATTTTATAAGCATAACATAGATCTGAATATTTTCAATTGAGTTGTATTTGAATCAGATTAGTACGGTATCAGTTTAACCATTCATTCATAAAATCTCTTAACCGAGTGGACTTAACAGTCTTATTGTACTACCCCATGAAATTTATTGAATGTAAAATGTTATCTTGTTGACCCCACAATGAATGCTGGTCAAAAGTTAACTATTAGTGATAAATCCTCTAGCCAGGTCATAGATAATAGTGTGCATTGTGACCTTTAACAGGGTTGGCTCTTTACCGAGCTCACCTCCGAAGACTGAATTATTTTGGGTTACCGGTCCCAGGTGGTTTTTCCCTTAGCAGGGTTTCCATGTTAATCATTGTGTTCTGTGTTATGATTTTTTTTCTATCATACTTTACATACTGCATAGTTGATTTAGTGAGTAATCACAGTTTGGATAATTACTGGTATTCGATAAAGTGAACAGACAGATTGATATTTTATGTTACGGAGCTGCATAAATTATTGAAATTGTTTTGTAAGGTACATCTTTGGGTATGGGACTGTGGGATAACTCATTCACCCCCCTCTCCATTATTCTAACATGGTGTTCAAAATTTTGGAAAACCATCAATAAGGGCATGCATGTTTAGTTAAAAAGTTTACCAAAATAACAGAACAATGTGTAATGTACTGAAACTGAAAAAAATAGGTATAGATACTAGATTGAACCTACAGTTTTATAATGCATATTTGGTCCACTTCTGAAAGTGATTAAATAATTATCCTCTTTTCCTTATCCCTATTCCATTTTAATAGAAATTGATATTTGTGAAAATGGATAGATTTGTATTTAAAAATAATAAAATAAAAATGTGCAAAATATATAATCAATAGGATTGAAGATTTAAAAGTACAAATACCTAGTGTTCATTCTAGATTGCATGCAAATCTCAAATTGGTGTTTTTCTATGTTTATTGAATCAGATTAGTACTGTATCAGTTTAACCATTGATTCATAAAATCTCTTAATCGAGTGGACTTAACAGTCTTATTGTACTACTCCATGAAATTTATTTAATGTAAAGTGTTATCTTGTTGACCCCACAATGAATGCTGGTCAAAAGTTAACTGTTAGTGATAAATCCTCTAACCAGGTCATACCTAACAGTGTGCATTGTAACCTTTAATAGGGTTGGCTCTTTACCGAGCTCACTTCAGAAGAGTGAATTATTTTGGGTTACCGATCCCAGGTGGTTTTTCCCTTAGCAGGGTTTCCACGTTAAATCATTGGGTTATGTGTTATGATTATTTTTCTATCATTCTTTACATACTACATAGTTGATTTAGTGAGTAATCACAGTTTGGATAATTACTGGTATTCGATAAAGTGAACAGACAGATTGATATTTTATGTTACCGAGCTGCAAAAATTATTGAAATTGTTTTGTAAGGTACATCTTTGGGTATGAGACTGTGGGATAACTGATTCACCCCCCTCTCCGTTATTCTAACATGGTGTTCAAAATTTTGGAAAACCATCAATAAGGGTATGCATGTTTAATTTAAAAGTTTACCAAAATAATAGAACAATGTGTAATGTACTGAAACTAAAAGAAATAGGTATAGATACCAGATCAAATCTACAGTTTTCTAATGCATATTTGGTCCACTTTTGAAAGTGATTTTAAATAATTAGCCTCTTTTCCTTATCCCTATTCCATTTTAATAGAAATTGATATTTGTGAAAATGGATAGATTTGTATTTAAAAACAATAAAATAAAATGTGCAAAATATATAATCAATAGGATTGAAGATTTAAAAGTACAAATACCTAGTGTTCATTCTAGATTGCATGCAAATCTCAAATTGGTGTTTTTGTATGTTTATGTGAATCTCAAATTAAATCTTTAAAAGAGAAAAACCATGATAAACATATTTTTTTTCATTTTGTTCATTAGTTATTAATTATAATATATTTTATTATTACTTGTCTTACAATTTTAATAATATGTTTTGAAACAATAAAATAGATCGATTAATAAAAGAATATAATATTCAAAGTTATTCTTATAAAAGGAAGATAATAATAAAATATAGGTTCACACTTTTTAAGTAATAATATTAAAATAAATATGTTTTTTTAAATTTTCAAGCAATGCACTGAACAATATTGGACCTTCAAGGGTTTGTGTAAATGAAGTATCCATAAATAATTTTAAAACAAGAAAATTTCTTTCAAAACACTTTTTTTTAAATGTAGTAGTTGGACCGTGTCTTCAAACCATTGAATTTCTAAGTGACAGTTAGATTGTGTCCACAATTTGTCATTTCCTTCTTGGGCTACTTTTATTTTAAAATTTCTTTAGGGGATAGTTAGATTTTTTGTGTGATTTAAGCTTTTAAGAATCTTACTATTTGATATGAAAAGTTTCTATCTATTTATAGAAGATTTTAATGGATTAAGTACATATTACTTTTTCTCAATACATTGGGCTAATGATAAAGCTATGGTCATTCGTTGGTTTGTTTCCATAGCTTTTAGAGTGTGTAATGTGTAGCCAAAGTCGGGGTAATATATTAATATTGAGAAAAATTTACAAAACAATGACAACATATAGCCATGAATATTCTAGGATGGTCATCGAAGAATATGCCCATCCATTACATTTTACCAAAGTGCATATAGTCCAAAAACCCATAAACAATGAAAGTCATCTAAAGATGATAGAAATGTCATTAATATGAATGTATTATAATCCTTCAAGATAAAATATTAATTTACCCTAAGAGAACAACTTCGACACTACAAAAATCTCTAAAAAGTTTAAGTCTTTCAATTCATAGTTGGGGAAAATAGATTAAAAATTACCAAAAAGACTTACCTCGATCCTAAATCTCCATCATAAAAATTATTAAGAGAAAATAACCTTTGCAAAAGTATCAATCCACACAGGGTTAGAATCAGTGTCAATCCCCACCACATGATGAAGGAATTAACTAATAATAATAGGGCATTGTTGGTGATAAGCCAATCCTCACTTTTCAAAATTGAGTAGCAAAGGCTACTTGACCACTTGAATGTCTAGATAAAATAATTTGGTTTTTTAGTTGGACCAAGGAATCCCCACAACTAGCTCAATTAGAACCAATATATCTATATCATCCAACAAAATCTCCTCCTTGAAGACCTACATTAGTAGAAGCAAAGATTGCACCTTAGGTTCTCACACATCTAACGATGAAGAAAGGAACCAAGAGGAAATGCTCATATTGACCTGGTGTCTATTAGTCAAGGTTAAAGGTTCTCTACCAAGAACCATTCAGATGGCCTCCATCATTAGAAAACTAGGATTCTTCTAGGTCACCTAGAGTCACTAATTTGTTACATATCCAAGGAAGGACATTTTCCTTTTGTCACTTCAAATCTTGATAGGATTCTCCATCACTTTGAATTAGTAAGTCTTTCTACCTTAGTTTATCACTTAAATAGAAGGGCTAATCCAATCCTAACACATAATTATTAAGGTCTACTCAAAGAACTCCTTTTATGGAAAATTAAATCTTTCATACTTCTTTTTTTAGATTGTAGGAATCAAGTATAACATGACCTAAAAATTGTAGTTTGTTACGAAAATATTTTAACGTGACTGATGATGTTGTCAAGACAAGTCCTCAAGTACCATGTGGGGTGGGGGAATATTCAACCTTGTGACATCATCCTTTACCATAGGAATCTCTCATAAATCGAGTCAGTCCCCCATCCTATGTCAACATTCTTTAAACTGAGGGGTACCACGTCTATTTCTATAAATGTAAGTCGGGTCGATATATTGTTGTCCTTACAAGCCAATATGTGAAAGGACTAATCTAAGTATGGGATCCAGTGTTCTAAAATCCCCCAAAAAATATTTTTTATGTGAGATATTCCTTCATTGATTGTCATCATACAACTTGCTTGGACAATGTTTAACTTTCCCGCCACCAAACATGTGTCATCTTAGCTCTGATCCATCAACTACCTTGTTGGCTATTGCATAAGCTTCCATGTTTTCCTGTATAAAGACATGATTGATGGTATACATCTTGAAGAACTTATGGAGCTCCAATATATTGTGCACCAATGCACCAAGTTTCCAATTTCCCCCAAACCCATTTCTCACTGCATTTACCACTGGAGAAGATTCCTCTTTGATTTTCTATCTAGTTATATTCAAATCCTTTCAAAATAAAATACCATATATGAGTGCTTTCATCTTGGCCATATTATTGCTGTCTTCCTCGAATGGTATAATTGTTATCTTTCTGATAACCTCACAATTCCAAAATTTCCTTATGCGTGTTCAATTCCTGAAGGGCTAGGGTTCCCTCAAGAGGCACCATAAGAATTTCATTTATACCACCTAGACTTCTGTAGTTTTTATTAATTTTTTCCCTAGCATCTTCTATTAAAGTACCCCCTTTACCTACAAAGGGAGGAATCTTCAAACCATTCCAATTTTGTGCATACTCCCATCCCAATCAATGAATTTTCTATTCTTGTGGATATTAAGGGAAGTTCTTCCACTAACTACTATATTGCCACATGCACTTTATTTTAAAAAGGAACCTAGTTGAATTTCTTTTTCTTGAAAGACTCTAGGTTCCACTCTTTCCAAATCTCCAACCTTAATAGGGTTGGACTTGAAATCTACAAACAAATGATGAGATCTATTTAAATTCTAGATGAATAACTTTTGAAAACACATAATTTTTTAATATAATCATTTTTGTAATGTCAATATTTATTTATATTTTACCTTTAATTTCTTATTGATGAATCCCTTGATCCTCCTAGAGTTACAAGTATTTAAACTCTATTTAGACTAGCAAAACTCACTAAGAAACCAAGAACTAGCCACTACATGACTCTTGTTTTAGTTGATACAAAACCAACAAAAAATAAAAGGGTATCTATGCAAGAATCCATACTTGAAATTACCGACAAAAAATATATTAATCTCATTTGACCATCGATAAGTCAATGGTAAAATTTGAAATATTAATCCCTTTTGACCATCTAGAAGGTCAATGATAAAATATTATATTAACAAATCTTTTCAACATCTAAAGGGTCATAGAAATAATATCAACAAACAAGGAATAAGTATCTATGCAAACATATGTACGAGAAATTATAGCGAAATATTACATTAACTTCTTCTAGACATCTAAAAGGTCAATGTTAAAGTTTGAAATATTAATCTCTTTGACTAGCTAGAAGGTCAACTTTAAAATATTATAGTAATCTCTTTTGACCATCTAGAATGGCATAGTTTAAACAAAATCAAGAAACAATGAGAAAGTATCCATGTAAACGTATACACTTGAAATTATAGAGTAGTTATGAAAGTATCTCTTTGACTATCTAGAAGGTCAATTTTAAAATATTAGATTAATCTTTTTGACCATCTAGATTGTCATAGTTGAAACAAAATCAAGAAACAATAAGAAAGTATTTATGCAAGTGTATATACTAATCATGAAAGTATCACTTTGAAAATATAGGAAGGTGAATTTTAAAATACTATATTAATCTGTTTTGACCATTCAGAATGTCATAGTTGAAACAAAATCAAGAAACAATAAGAAAGTATCTATGCAAGCATATATACTTGAAATTATAGAGTAATCATGAAAGTATGACTTTGAAAATATAGAAGGTGAATTTTAAAATATTATATTATTATGTTTTGACCATCTAGAATCTCATAGTTGAAACAAAATCAAGAAACAATAAGAAATTATCTATGCAAGCATACATACTTGAAATTATAGAGTAATCATGAAAATATCTCTTTGACCATCTAGAAGGTCAAATTTAAAATATTATATTAATCAATTTTGACTATCTAGAATGTCATAGTTGAAACAAAATAAAGAAATAATAATAATAAATTATCTATAAAATAATCATAAAAGTATCTCTTTCACCATCTAGAAGGTCAATTTTAATATATTATATTAATCTCTTTTCAATGTCATAGTTGAAACGAAATCACCAAACAATAGTAAAATTTGAAATGTTATATTAATGCTGACGCGAATGCATGACGTGAATCTCAAAACGTGAATGACTGACGTGAATGCCGAAAGTCGGTCTCAATCTCTGTACTCCCACTACGAACTAATATCATTCTCAGATGTTCGTATGAAACGAAATCACCAAACGCATGATCTAAAATGTCATAGTTGAAACAAAATGAAGAAATAATAATAATAACATAAAAGTATCAATTTTAATATATTATATTAATCTCTTTTCAATGTCATAGTTGAAATGAAATCACCAAATGCATGATCTATTATATTAATATTTGAAATGTTATATTAATGCTGACGTGAATGCATGACGTGAATCTCAAAACGTGAATGACCGACGTGAATGCCGAAAGTCGGTCTCACTCGACGTGAATAAATATCGTTATCTTCTGATGTTCGTATGAAAAGAGATTTCAGCGTGATTGATCATCTATTTTGACTTGCAAAATTTTTAATATTATATTAATGCCTGACGTGTATTTGAAAACGTTACTGGCTGACGTCAATTCCAAAACTCGTTTCCTAAGAGGGGCTTAGTTTTTTTCTTCTTAAAACTCCCCTTCTAATTGCATTGATCTATGATGTTCTATATCTACATTAGTGTTAAATTAGATTTGAGTTAAGGTTCAATTTGATTTAGTGTTCAGATCATATTTTATATTATGGTTCAATTAAGAATGATATTTACTAAGATTTAGAGTTCGTTTTGTTTAAAATAATCATTTATTATTTCACATGTATACTATTTATTATTAGATTATTATATTTTTATTGATCTTAATATTCTTTTTTTTTCGGTAATAATTTGGTATTTTTATTAATTATTAATCAAGATTAAGCATGGCTCAAACCAAGGGTCAAAACAACATAGGGATTTATTTTCCTAAAAGGAAAAATAAACGAGGTCCATTAATAGACGAGAATCATGCTTTACTCAATTTGCCACCCTTTGTGTGTGAACGAAGAGTCATGTCAAAAGACCTCATCCTTACATTCTTCCGCTTTCTTCCCTTAACAAGATGTCGACCATCCTCCAAACTAGTCACTTCTTTTTGCCAGTCCAAAACCTAGATTTGAACCACCAACTTGCCCTCCCCTTGTTGGGTTTGATTCTCCCCTGCCAAATCATCCCTCTACTCCCGAGTCCCAACCGGGATCTTCTTTTCTTTTCCAACAAGAGTTGAGTTGCCCCATTGTCCTCTAAAACCAACCCATCACAACCGATACTAGTCAAATTTTCATTGTTTTATATAGGTTGTTCAACCTTATCCACCTTAGGAGACAATTGATCTCATGTCATAGCTTCAACAAATCTCTTTTTCCATTCAACCTTCTTCTCAATCGTGTAGTGTTGCGAAGAGGCACCATTCCACCATGAAGCGGGTTTATGCACTAAACCTTTTCTACACTAAAATACCATATGTTCCGTCTAGAAACATACCCTACATCTAAAGGGAACCCTTCATGATCCATAGGTTGAACCTAGGTGCTCTTTGAAGTTTTGATCATAATCTCTGTAGGAAGCCCCTTAGCAATATTTGTTTCTACCAAAATTCAAGCATATGTAGAGTGGAGGAGATTTGAAGAGCCTTCGTCTACCAATAAAAAATCCCCTAAAGTATCACCTCCAACCTCTAAGAACGAGTCGAATCATAGATGTAGAGGTAGATTAGGTAGTGGAATCTTGTCAAAAACTTCATTATTAGGCTTAAAGTCTAGATGCCATGACTTTAACATCGGAGAAAAATTGTTCTCCCAACATAATTGAAAGTCACACAAGATCTTAGTCATATATGCACATTCTCAAAAACAACAATAAAACAACCCTTCACTTTTGGATAAATTTGTACATAACCTTCAAGGATCAGTTCCCAGGATTTCGAAAACCAATTATGTAAGTTTGTCAAGCTTGGTCAAAATCGGCTAAATTAGCCTATCAACCGTAGGTTTGAAAAAATAACCACATTATGGTCCACCTCCTCCACCAAATTGGTTTTCAAAACAAGAGAACAGACTTTGGATGCAGGTGAGAGGGAAAATTCCATCTGCCCATTATGAGTCTACCTTGCCCCATTTGGGCCTCACGAACATGGGAGTCATGGCCATGACCCATATTCACACTATGTGGTCGCACAAAACCCTTCACCAAATCAGTCTTTTGGAAGATGTTATTCTTCATCAACTCCCCATCCACTCAACTGAACAGTCTTCCCACATGCAAGCCATGAAGACTGACTCACCTCAAACCCTCCAAAGCTAAGCCTCTGCATTTTCCATTGGAGTCGTTTAGATTTGTCATCCCAAGTAGATTTATGCAATTTTAAACCATGATTTACAAGGCCCAACCTTGAAAACCTCTAGCCCTATCCCCTTGTGCATTGTTTTGTACTGCCCTTACAAAACCCAAATGAACTAGGCATCTGAGAAACCCTAGTGCAACTCTAAAACACATCCATGTTCAATGATGATAATTTTAACTCAATGATTTCAATATTCTATTATTAATATTATAATTTATTATATTATTATTGAATCCTAATATAAATAATTTTGTTAAAGGTAAATGAATATAAAATTAATATTAAATAGTTTCTTTTTTAAATTTATTATTTAATTATTAGATTTTTATCAATATGAAGATTATATTAATTTATTATGCTATTCTTATTTTATTATATTCTTTTTATTAAATTCTAATATATTAAAAGTGAAAAATTATTTAAGCACAACTATCGATTGATTACTAATCTTAAAACTCTCTTATATGTTTTTTAAAAAACTTGTGTATTCTTTACCAAATATTATGATATTAATAATATTATTATATTTGATACTATTGTATTTTATTTTATTATAAATTTTATGTAGGATTTGAGCAATACAAATCCACAAAACCCGAAGATCACCTGCATACGAAAACCTGTTACAAGGAAGTAGAGACAAGAAGAGGGCAAGGGTTTGACTCAAAAAATGAAGAAGAAAATATCCTCAAAATAATGAATGAATTGAATGTACAATGGATCATCCTTATAAAGGAGATTGAAAGCCTTGAAAGGAAAAGTCTAGTGCATGTAATAATCAGTTTAACTATTACATGGCTAATGCATGAGTTTAGAACAACTAGTGCATGTGCTTTTAACTAAAGCAAAAGGAAGTTGACATCTTAAGAATGGAGTAAAGATTAATTAGCATAATTAATACTTTACTCTAACACCCCCCCTTAAGATGAGCAACGATGCATTTACAAACAATGCAAGAAGAAAGCAAATGGGTCCCAACAACAAAGGCATGATCAAGTACCCAAGTACAAAAGAGAGTCTCTGAAAAGCGAAGAAATAGAGAAAACCACATGGGAAAAAATCTACTCCAAAAAGAGACAAAGAATAGTCTAAAGGACTGAAGAAGCCTCCAAAACTAGGAATGTTCCAGAAAATAGGAACAAAGATGAACATGTACAACATCACTGAAGCATGAAACTGCAAACTCTGTCAAAAAGTAACTACTGATCTGAAGATCCTCCATAGAAATATGACCAGGTAGAGAAGACTATAATCTGCATGAGTGCCCTTAAATGACACTACTCGAATCAAGAGGCAAACAAAGGCAAACACCTGAACTCGAAGATACAGATGGCATAAACACCAAAAGCCTGAAGAGCTGATCAATCAAAGTTGGAAGAGTGCATCCAAAATAGGAAAGAAAAGAGTGTCTATATGGTAAATGATCCATCTCACCGGAATCCATAGGTACCCAGCCACTGCAACCGCCTAGTACATAGGATCAAATACTGAATACATAGCTCACACTATCAAACCAAGGAGGCAGTAGAACCAACAGTAGAAACCCCCCCATACTGCTGACAAGGGAGTAATGATAGGTACACTGAGAAGATCGTCCAATATGAACTGCATGATGAAGATGAATTTGGAACATCAAATGTGCAGAGAGAGTACAAACACATATAGAGATAGCTGAGGCTAATGTCGTGGAAGGAACACTCACTTGACAAAGGTAGATGGCAAACAAAGGCAAACATCAAAACCCCCCTGACACTTTATAATAGAGTGCGAGTACAAAGAGCATGAACATGTGCAAGATCCCATACATGCAATACAATGGCACTTTATCTCAGTGTGTGTGCATCAAAGAATGCTACAAAAGTGAAGTATACACTGCTCAAAGAAGATCAAAGACTGCTGAACCAAAAATAACAACCTAAGACAAGCCATCTCTCAAAGGGAAGAGATCCTAGGACTTGAAACAACCAAGATATCCACCAAACTGCAAAAAAGAAAGAATCTGAATAAAATGAACCTAGAGCAAAATCTGGAACAATGACTCATAGCACTGAAAATCTCTCTAAACAAGCTTTCCAATGATATATCATTTTTCAAAAACTGATTCTAGATGGGCAAGATAGAGCTCCTTGAGTGAAGAACTGAAGATCTGGCTTTGATAGAGAAAAACACCATCAGAAAAATAAAACCAAAAAATATAACCTCCAGATCTGGAAAGATCTTGGAATCAGCTTTCTGGTGATATCTCGTTTGCCAAATTTTGACACCATATGCTCAAGATATGAGCAAAAAACCAACAGCTGCGCTGGAGGGCCCAAAGAAGGTGTCTGCAAGGATCTGAGGATGGGTGACATCAACAAAAGGACACAAAACCACATGAAACCATCAAATCTGATAAAATTCTAGAAAGAGCTTTCTGTCAATATCTCATTTGCTGAAAAAGGATCCCGAATGCCAGAGAAACGGATCCCGGAATGCAGGAGGTCTAAAACGCCACGATCACAGAAAATATTTGACTTTGACAGAAAAAAATAGTATCAAAATGGCAAAATCACTAAACCATACCACCAAATTCGGATCGCGCTTGGAACCAGCTTTCTGACGATATATTGCACACCTAATTACGATCCCATATGCCCGAGATATGCGCAAAAAGGCCCAGGTACCCTGAAAAAGCTCAAAAAAGGAAAATAATTGCTGACATCAGTGAACTAGGTGGTTACAAATGACGGCCATATGGTCGTCGCAGCTGTAAACCCTCGGGGGCTAAACAAAACAAACCCTGGTCACGTGGGTGACCAGGGGGTCTACAGAGGACCACTGGGGTGGAGCTGGGCAGAGCCAGGCGCGGGCAGCAAGCACTAGTGGAGCGGCATTGAGCAGAGGCCGAGGGTTGAGCGGGTGGCTGAGACAGTGGTGGCGGCGGCGGCGCTGCGAGAGGCGGTGACTGCGGAGGCCACCGGGGGCAGTGGCGGCGATGGCTTCCGGGTGGTCGCTGGGTGGCCGCTCGGTGGCAGCACCAAAATTTTTATTTTTATTTTTAAAAATCACTGTACTGTACCTACCTCGAAGTGTGTGCCAGGGTCGTACAACCCTGGTATGCAAAAAAAATTTGCCTCAGAAGCCAACTTGTCAGAATTCCACAAGTCTTATATGGATTTTGACTATCTCAGGCCTTCCGAACGCAACCATGATGTTTGTTTGGGCCAGAAGTGCTTCAAAAAATTAGTGATCACCTTGGGATTCGTGTCGGGGCCGATTGCAAATTTTTTTTTCACAGATTCCAAATATGTCCAAAATGGACAAATTTTATATGGATCTTGGGGTTCTTGGATGCTCTGAATGCAATTGTGAGGTTCGTTTGAAGCCAAGATGACTAGAAAAATAGGTCCCCCCTAGATCTGACAGGAAACCCTCTTTGTAAAAAGTGCTAAAAAAAAAATTTCTTTTTTGCAGGCAAAAAAAAAAAAAGAAATAACGTCCTACAGAGAACCCAAAACCTCTCAAATCAACAAAAAATTCCTAATTTGAATCCTTCAAATGCGAACAAGCTGTAGCAGATCAGGCTCTGATACCATGTAGGATTTGAGCAATACAAATCCACAAAATCTGAAAATCACCTGCATATGAAAACCTGTTACAAGGAAGTAGAGACAAGAAGAGGGCAAGGGTTTGACTCAAAAAATGAAGAAGAAAATATCATCAAAATAATGAATGAATTGAATGTACAATGTATCATCCTTATAAAGGAGATCGAAAGCCTTGAAAGGAAAAGTCTAGTGCATGTAATAATCAGTTTAACTATTGCATGACAAATGCATGAGTTTAGAACAACTAGTGCATGTGTTTTTAACTAAAGCAAAAGGAAGTTGACATCTTAAGGATGGAGTAAAGATTAATTAACATAATTAATACTTTACTCTAACATTTTATATATATAATGTTTATAGTATTTATTAAATTAATTATATAATATTTTTATTACACTTTAACCCTAATTAAAAATATATTTTTATTCTATTCAATTAATATTTATAAAATTGTATTATGTTAATATGATCTAAAAAATACTATATTAACATGACACTTTCAATAATATAAATACAATATTATAATTATATAAAATTATACTACATTTCATTACATATTGTTATATTATATTTAATAATATTATTTAATATGTTATTAAATTAATATAACAAACATCATACAATATAACAAATTAGTATGTATAGTATATATTAAAATAAGTATACTATATTAATACTCTTGTATGTGTGTATGTGCGTATATGTATGTCTGTATGTAATTGTACAAAGAAGGAGGACCAAAAAGTTTTCACTCACTTTTTGGTCCCCCAAAAAAGGTATGTCATGTGTCATATGATATATCGTGCACACCTTATGGTTTGGTGTGTCGAGCCTTAGGCTTTGGCACACAAAACCTATATGGCATGTACCATACAAAGCGTACACCATATATGGTGTGTGCCATATTTTGTGCACACCAAATGTTGCATTGAAAACATGATTTTCCCTCTCTCTCTCTATACTACTTTGATTAAGTTCTTCAAACTCAAGTCATGCAATTTCAAAGATGTGGGTGAACCCACAATAGTGGGTTACACTTTTTTGCCTGAACAGACACTGAACTCTACATTTTGAGAAAAATTTTCAGATTCAGATGCATAATTTAGTTAAACTATTTAAAATCAAAAGATCAAGTAAATTAGAGTCTTTTAAGATTATATGTGTGTGTGTGTGTGTGTGTGTGTGTGTGTGTGTATAATTGATTTGAATGATTTTTTCTTTCTCCTACAAAAACTGGTATGTTGTTGAAAATGTCATTTTCAAAGAGTAACATTGTTTTCATAAACCATAACTTTTGAAAACACATAATTTTCTAATATAATCATTTTTGTAATGTCAATATTTATTTATATTTTACCTTTAATTTTTGATTGATGAATCCCTTGATCCTCGTAGAGCTACAAGTATTTAAACTCTATTTAGACTAGCAAAACTCACTAAGAAACCAAGTACTAGCCACTACATGACTCTTGTTTTAGTTGATACAAAACCTACAAAAAACAAAAGAGTATTTATGCAAGCATCCATACTTCAAATTACCAACAAAAAATATATTAATCTCATTTGACCATCGATAAGTCAATGGTAAAATTTGAAATATTAATCCCTTTTGACCATCTAGAAGGTCAATGATAAAATATTATATTAACAGATCTTTTCAACATCTAAAGGGTCATAGAAATAATATCAACAAACAAGGAATAAGTATCTATGCAAACATATGTACGAGAAATTATAGCGAAATATTACATTAACTTCTTCTAGACATCTAAAAAAGTCAATGTTAAAGTTTGAAACATTAATCTCTTTGACTAGCTAGAAGGTCAACTTTAAAATATTATAGTAATCTCTTTTGACCATCTAGAATGTCATAGTTTAAACAAAATCAAGAAACAATGAGAAATTATCCATGCAAATGTATATACTTGAAATTATAGAGTAGTTATGAAAGTATCTCTTTGACTATCTAGAAGGTCAACTTTAAAATATTAGATTAATCTTTTTGACCATCTAGATTGTCATAGTTGAAACAAAATCAAGAAACAATAAGAAAGTATTTATGCAAGTGTATATACTTGAAATTATATACTAATCATGAAAGTATCACTTTGAAAATATCGAAGGTGAATTTTAAAATATTATATTAATCTGTTTTGACCATTTAGAATGTCATAGTTGAAACAAAATCAAGAAACAATAAGAAATTATCTATGCAAGCATACATACTTGAAATTATAGAGTAATCATGAAAATATCTCTTTGACCATCTAGAAGGTCAAGTTTAAAATATTATATTAATCAATTTTGACCATCTAGAATGTCATAGTTGAAACAAAATAAAGAAATAATAATAATAAATTATCTATAGAATAATCATAAAAGTATCTCTTTCACCATCTAGAAGGTCAATTTTAATATATTATATTAATCTCTTTTCAATGTCATAGTTGAAACGAAATCACCAAATAATAGTAAAATTTGAAATGTTATATTAATGCTGACGTGAATCTCAAAACGTTAATGACCGACATGAATGCATGACGTGAGTCTCACTCTCCGTACTCCAACTACGAATAAATATCATTATCTTCTGATGTTCGTGTGAAAAGGCAAATGTCAGGCGGGTGATTTCAAAATGTTAATGCCTGACGTGTATTTCAAAATGTTACTAGCTGACGTCAATTCCAAAACTCATTTCCTAGGAGGGGCTTATTTTTTTTCTTCTTAAAACTCTCCTTCTAATTGCATTGATCTATGATGTTCTATATCTAAGTTAGTGTTAAATTAGATTTGAGTTAAGGTTCAATTTTATTTAGTGTTCAGATCATATTTTATATTATGGTTCAATTAAGAATGATATTTAGTAAGATTTAGAGTTCGTTTTATTTAAAGTAATCATTTATTATTTTACATGTATATGATTTATTATAGCTTATCTTGTTAAAGGTATTAACTCTTTTAAGAGTTCTAAGACTGGTAAGTCTACTGTGTTAAGATATTTCACAGTTCTAATATAAGAATTGTACCCTATTAAAGTATTTATACATATGATCTGTTAAGATCTTCTTGGTTAAGAAACTTATACATGTCTGATAAACTTTTAATCAATAACAACAAAATGTTTGTCAAATGTGTATCAACAAATACTTGTCAGACTCAATGTGCTATCTCGGTAACTAGGTTCTCTTCTTGGTGCTTGGTTATACCTCCCTTAGTGTCTATATTAGCTTTCTCTTTAACTAAAATTCCTTGTTAACTGATGCATTTTACCAACCGCTTTCTTTACCTTACCGACTCATATTTTCAGCCTTACCAAATGACTTTGACAAACATAAAGACTTCCTTAAAACTAATGACAACACAATTGACTCATAGGAGTATCAAACTCAGTGTCTATTAGCCAAGGTTAAAGGTTCTCTACCAAGAACCATTCATATGGCCTCCATCATTAGAAAACTAAGATTCTTGTAGGTCAACTAGAGTCACTGATTCGTTACATATCCAAGGAAGGACATTTTCCTTCTGTCGCTTCAAATCTTGATAGGAGTCTCCATTACTTTGAACTAGTAATTATTTTGACCTTAGTTTCTCACTTATAGAAGGGCTACTTGAATCACAATACATAATTATTAAGGGCTACTCAAAGAATTCATTTTATGGAAAATTAAATGTGTCATACTTCTCTTTTTAGAGTATTAGAATCAAATATAACACGCCCTTAAAATTGTAGTTTTTCTGGAAAACTTTTTAACGTGACTAATGATGTCAGCATGATAAATCCTCAGGTACCATGTGGGATGGGGGAATATTCAACCTTGTGACCTCATGCTTTACCATAGGTATCTCTCATTAATCGAGCCAATCCCCTAGCCTATGTCAACATTCTTTAGACTAAAGGGTACCACGCCTATTTTTATAAATGTAAGTCGGGTTGATATATTTGTGTCCTTACAAGCCAAGACGTGAAAGGAACGATCTAAGTATGGGATCTAGTGTTCTCAATTCCCAAAATAATTTTTTTTTATGTGAGATATTCCTTGATTGAATGTCATCATACTACTTTCTTGGACAACGTTTAACTTTCCCACCACCACACATGTGTCATACTTGTCCAATTTCTCCTAGCTCTTATCCATCAACTACCTTGTAGGCCATCGCATAAACTTTCATATTTTCCTCTATATAGACATGATTGATGGTATACACCTTGAAGAACTTATGGAGCTCTAATATATTGTGCACCAATGCACCAAGTTTCCTATTTCTCGTAGACCCATTTCTCACTGCATTTACCACTAGAGAAGATTACTCTTCTATTTTAAAATCCTTTCAAAATAAAATCCCATATATGAGTGCTTTCATCTTGGCCATATTATTGGTGTCTTTCCTCCAATGGTATTGTTAGCTTTCTGATGTAGCACAAAGTCCCCTATCAACAATAAAATTCAATTACCAGATAAAAAACACAGATTTGAAACCTTATATATTGTTCATTCATCACTAACTGACTCTACAATTCGCTGCCAACTCTTAAGTAACCAAAAAACTAGAAAAAACAAGAAATCTGAAAATTACCCTTTTTGGTAGTATTTTTCCACGTGTTTTTTGCCATTTTTGGTAATTTTTGAAACAACACCTAAAAAGCTGAGATTTTCCCTAAACATGCCCTTGACTAAGTTAGAATAAATTGCTAACTAATATCTGAGATTTGATAATATAAATTTAGATTTATTACAAAATAGAACTTTCTAAAAACTAGAGAAAAAATACTAAAAGCTGATTTCGGAGCCCGAGATGAAACTTTCAACTCCCGAAATTGTGCTCAAATGGACCCCAATTGATAATGAAACTTTCATTGGCCTATAAATAACACAATGTGAAAACATGGTTCACCCATGAAATCCCACCGCATGTTCATGACGGCTGGTTGGGACATGAAGTGGAGCCTATCTACAGTGTATATAGTCACTTTGGAGGTCTATCATTGAGCATGACCATTTTTGTAACCTTTCCCTAGGTGAGCACATTCATTGCTCAACTAGGGAAAGGGAGGTGAATTTGTAATTTTGCTTGTAGGGATGACTAAGAAAATGTAATCCAAGACTTTGGAGATGAGAAGGATGATCAGACAAAGCCATGATGAAAAGCTAGAGGCTTTACCAATCCATTTTGCAAGCATAACCTTACTGAGTACAATGATCTCCTAGAAGCCACTAAAACCCTTTCTAAACCCTCCTAGTTGAGTTCGGGTACTATAAAGATACATAGGAACCCAAGGCCCAAAAAATATCTTAGGGTATCCTAAATGATCAAACAATCCATAATTAATGTTTTTGGGAAGTCCTTCAGGAGCAATTTGCAGAAAAGCCTAAAAACATGAACTAGGAGACCTAATTGGGGGCTCTAGGGCTACAAGGCCAAAACATAGAGTTTCATAATATCAGTAAGGAGGAGTTGAGAAGATCTTGAGAAAATGAGTCAAGAAGTGAATCAAGGTTATATTTTTGTTACCTCCACACCCCTACAAGACTCACTACTTTTTTAGGAGGTAAGGTACACTTGGAAGGATAGAAGAATACATGAGAGGAGAAGGAATGTTTAATCAGTGATAGATCACCTAGGAGTTGGAGAGTAGTTTGCTCAATATGAGGACATTGAAGAAGTCCTTAGAAGACAAGGAGGCGCCTTGTTGAACCCCTAATCAATCCATTGAGAGGTTGGAGATTTGGGAATCTTAGTGATCCAGACAATAGTGTTTGTGCACCTAGTGTGATCCTATCATCTATTTATTTTTTCAATTTCCAAAATTTAAAATAGTAATTTCATATTTTTAGATTTATATTCTTTTCTTTTTATTAATTGCACATAATCTTTACAAGAAACATTGGTACCAACGGTTATGAATTGTGGAAAACTAATATCTTTAAGTACTTAACAAGTTAATATTATCTTTTAGATATAAATAATGTTATATAAGATAAATTTTAAATTCTTGAAAATAGGGTTATACTATAAATATTTACTATTATTAGATTATTATAGAATGATAATTTATTTGAACATTGTTATCATACTATTATATTATTATTACATCATAATTGTAATAAATATTTGTAATATTTCTTTTGAGAGATCATTAAGTAAGAATTCATATTTGGTAGCCATTTACTACATCAATTTATCTTAAATGAAAGTGTTTAAATAATTTAAACTTTAAGATTTAAATATATAAAAATAAATGAATGTAGAATTACTACTAACTAGCACTTGCACCTAAGGAGGTTCAAAGAACAAGTCGATATGAAGTTCTAGTTAGAATTTGAATGGGAAAATTTTTAAAATAGATTTTGATATGAAAAGTATCAATTTTCTATATTAATTAAAATATTAATAAAATAATTTATAATTAAATTAATTCTAATATATTTTATTCATATTTATCATTTCATAAAAATAATTAGAGGCCATGCATAAGATAAATTTAATGAAATCAAATGTCCTCAACCATTGTGAGAGACTTGAGCACGAAAATTTTGTAGATAAACATTTGTCAAGATAGGGAAGGTTTGATGGGCTATAGATATTGTAGTTGTGAAGTCTTCAATAGACATACATGTAAAATGTGTAGACATAAAATATGGTGCATGAATAATATGATATAATTGGTTTGTATTTCATGGAATATAGTTATTTAATTGTAGAACATTTATAATTTATCATAAAGGATTTTACAAAACCTCAAATTGAATTAGAAACATGCAAGCAAATGCAATATGTATAAAGAGGAGGCATGCAACTAAGTCACAACCATGGTTTGTGAATTAGGAGAGGAAAATTTTAAGATTATGTAAGGGTTAATTTCATTCCTTAAAGTTCACAGATTACAGAGAGAAATGGCTAGTTGACTACATGTATTTTTTGATGTCTCATAAAGAAATGCAAGTCGTCTATTACAATCTTCTCTTCTATTCATCCAATATTTCAATAAATTAGAATGATGGTGTGATGATCTACAACTGATTGAATATCTAGATAAACTAAAGGAACAATGATTAGAGATCATCGATCTACTAAAGTGATATGTAAGATGATTAAATCAGTCAATATGTTGTCATTGATGTCAACTAGTTTTTTTTAATATGATTTAGAACAAAAGAGAGGGGGGGGTGAATCAATTGTTCTCAAGTCTAGATGTATAAAACAAACTCTCAGACACTTCAACAATTTTAGATCTAACAACCAACACTACTCAGTCATTAAAGGAATGTATACCAGAAATAGATAACAATGCAATCCACTATCCAATAGCATTTAACTTGCAAAACATAGAATGTTTAACACCAAAAAATTCACACAACTTTGGCACCAGGATTTATAGTGGAAACCCATTTTGGGAAAAACCACTTTGTAACATGTTACTGATATTTTTCACTCTTCTGAAGTGAGCTCTATGAAAAGCCAACCCTGTCAAAGGTTTATAAAACACACTGTTAGGTGTGAACCTATTAAAGGATTTCAACCGCCTTGTTAGGAGTGCGCCTTGTTAGAGGACTTAAGTACATTCCTTTAGAATGCAACCTTGATTAAAGGATTTATACAATGACTGTTAGGTCAACCTTGATTAAAGGATTTAACTGATACAATGGTTAGAAAGTGGTAGTAGCATTGATCTAAAAAACATATAATTCACTTTACAAATAACAGATCCAATTCTTTACAGATATGCTGGCTTATTGATTGAGTACCATTTTCATCTCCATCACTGATCTACTCGGAAATCCCTTCAAGCAATCACAACTCTGATCAACTTCTTCACCTTCAGCGTTTCTGCTTTGTCAGTCAATAACATCAACAACTCCAACATCTCTCTCAATCTCATGCTTAGGTTATCTTATATCTCTTCAATAGATAGATCTCTCTTTTTCCACTTAATCTCCTTCGTAGATCTTAGGTTTAGGTCAGATCCATCAAATCCTTCCAACATTTGAGTTCTTCATCCTTCCTTCTAGAAACATCTTCAATCTCCTTATTGAAATCTCAATAAAATGATTTACTGTGTATTAAATGCTCCATACACTTTATAAATAAAGTCAAGACATTTTACATAATCCAAGAATTCAACTATGTCGGCTAGGAATCTGAATTCTTCCTAAAATGTAAATTACTGGCACTCAGTCAATACTTTGTTCAACTCCTCAGTCATCACTGTGCAACTCGGCAACCTCTTCAATTTTATCACTTGAAAAATACTGTCACTTGGCAATAAACTGATGTTCGGTCAACACTGAATTTACTCGGCATATACTAGCTCTCGGTCGACACTAACATCACTCGACTTAAACTAGATTTCTTCACTTTTGCTTGGTTAAGCCTACTTATTCAGTCTTGCTTCTTACTTAGATAAAAAATACATTGTGTTATCATTGTGCCATATAATCAAGTTCTCATTGAAGTATCAAGATAACTCAACCTTTCCCTAGGTGCTATTGTTACCAACCTTTCCCTAATCCTTCTCATCAACCGATAGATATAGTACTTTCTTAGATAGCAACTTGTCTTACCAGTTAAGGTTTGACATCAATGACAATACAAAAATTGATTCAATTGTAGTTTCCAACAATCTCCCTCTTTGGCATTGATGGAAACACCATATGAATAACACATGATTCACCAATCAATCCAAACTTTGTCTTTTCATCAGAAATATTTGTAATATACTTAGCTTCATTCTGATTCTGAATCATTCTGCTAGCTTTCTTGATCGACCACATAGTAACTCCCTCTAAATATTTTATGTGCCTCTTTCTTTTGAATATCTCCCTCTTACTTCTTTCAATCTCTTCCTCTTTCTTGATCTTTCATCTATTTTCATCTAACTTATCTACCTCTTTGACAATAATGCCAAAGCAGCAACTAGAACTTGCATCTTTCAGATGTAGATATCATATTGTCAGCTTAGTAATAATATTTCTTCCTTTGTCATCTTTGTCATGACTGAATATTAGCTTTGTTGTACTTTTCACAATTCTAGGCCATTCCTAAAGTGTGACATTTTCTATATCAATTTGTTAGATATTTTGTGCAACACATTTCATGTAGTGCTCCTAGCTTGACTAGGCAGCCTCAGTTAGGAGAAGCACCCCTAATTTACCTCTAAGATATTCATGAGCATCCTTACGTAAAGATCTTGTGAATATGTCTGCTAGTTGCTCCTTTGTGTTCACATATTCCATTCTGACCTCTTTATCTTGGACCAATTCCCTCAAATAATGATATTTAATAGCAATATGTTTGGTATTGGTGTGCATCACTGGGTTCTTTGATATGTTGTTAGCACTTGTGTTGTCACAGTATATGACAACAGGTTCAATGATTTCCTCTTTCATGTCTTTCAACAATTGCTTGATCCATACCAAGTTTGAAAAGTTCACTGCAGCTACCTCATACTTGACTTCGGCTGTAGATTGGAAAATATAATTTTGTTCCTTGCTTGTCCACGAAAATAATCTTTTTCCAAGAAAGAAAGCTCCACCACTAGTACTTTTTTTGTCATCAACATTTCCTGCCCAATCTGCGTTAATGTACACTTGTAGTTCAAATTTCTCATGCTTCTTGTAATACAGTCCATAGTCTTCTGTTCCTTTCAAATATATCATTATTCTTTTCATAGCCATCATATGACTATCCTTAGGATTGGTAGAGAATCTTGCCACAATCACAACTGCTAGAGCAATATCTGGTCTGCTGTGAACAACATATTGCAACTTTCCAATCATCGATCTATATAGAGTTTGGTTCACTTCAGTAGTTTCATCATTCTTAGACAATTTCTATCCAGTAGCCATGGGAGTACTTACTAGCCTTGAATCCTCCATACCAAAGGTTTTTAGTATCTCTTTAATATATTTACACTGTGTGATAAAAATACCTTTCTCCATCTGATAGACTTGTAAACCAACAAAGAATTTTATCTCACCAAACATAGACATTTCAAACTCAGTTTGCATCTCATTTGAAAATTTCTTACAGAGGGCATCTTGTCCTCCAAATATGATATCATCTACAAAGATTTTAGCTAACAAAATCCTTTTACCTTATTCATCTTTCATGTACAGATTGCTGGTGTCATTTGTCCTTGAGAATCCAACATGTATCAAGTAATTGTGCAGCCTCTCATACCATGCTCTAGGGGCCTGCTTTAATTCATACAATGCTTTGTTCAACTTGCAAACCATATTTCTCTTGTTTGGATCAACAAATCCTTCAGGTTGTTCAATGTACACTTCTTCTAATATACCATTCAAAAATGCAGATTTGACATCCATTTGGTATACCTTGAAATCTCTGTAAGTAGCATATGCAAGTAGAGTCCTTACTCCTTCTAATCTTGCTATAGGGGCAAATGTCTCCCCATAGTCTATTCCTTCTTCTTGTGCATAACCCTTGCATACCAGCGTTGTTTTGTTCCTTGTGATTTGTCCATGTTCATTAAGCTTGTTTCTGAATACCCATTTTGTACCAATGACATTTTTGTTTTCTGGTCTCGGCACCAGAGTCTGGGTATCATTCTTTTCTATTTGGTCTATTTCCTCATTCATAGCTTGTATCTAGTCTTTATTTTCTAATGTCTCCCTTGTTGTCTTAGGCTCAAAATCACTTAATAAACTGGTAGGGTTCTTCAACTTACTTCTGGTCATAACTCCAGTATCTTTATCTCCAACGATTTTCTTAGGCTTGTGATGTCTTCTTACATACTATGCCAAAGTAGGTTCAAATTTATTTTCTCCTTGCTCTTAAGGTTCATCAATAAGATTATCAGATTCAACCTCTAATTGCTCAACAACCTCTTCTTGACAATTGACAACATCCTCCTGATGCTCAACATTGTCTTCTTGATGCTCGTCATTACCTTCTTGATGCTCAGCATTGCCTACCTGAGACTCTGCATCAGGTGGAGGTTTATTACTCTCCTCTCCTTCTTCCATATAAACAAAAGATCTATAATCTTTCGGTTCTCTTTTTCTCTCCTGTTCATTTTTCTCTACAAATTCATCAACTTTTACATTTGTACTTTTCACAATTTTGTTTGTGTTAGAGTTGAAACACTTGTAAGCTTTACTTTTTGTGGAATAACCTAGGAATATTCCCTCATCACTTTTAGCATCAAACTTTCCATTCCTATTATCTTTTAATATATATACCATTTTCTCCCAAAGATTCTAAAGTATTTTACATTAGGTGCATAACTGTGCCATAGTTCATAAGGTGTAACATTTGTACCTTTTTTAATTTGTACTCGGTTTAAGGTATAAATAATTGTACTTAGAGCTTCTCTCCATTAAAATTGTTCAACATTCTTCTCAATCATTGGTGTCCTTGCACAATCCATGATAGATTTGTTCCTTCTCTTAGCTATACCATTTTGTGGAGGTGTTCTAGGTGCAAATAGTTCTGTCTCTTGATTCCTCTATCATAGCAGAACATATTGAACTTATTTGATATAAATTCTCCACCTCGATCAGATCTCATACTTTTCAAGTCCCTACCTGTCTCCTTTTCAACCTTAGCCATATACCACTTAAACAACTAAAATGCATTAGATTTTTCTTTTAAAAATATTACAGTCATCATCCTAGTGTAATCATCAACAAAGATAATAAAATATTTAGCACCACAATAGCTTTGTACACTCATAGGTCCACAAAGGTTAGTATGAACCAGATCTAAAACATTTTCAGAAGTAAAAGTTTTTCTCTTGAAACTAGACTTTGTCATTTTACCCAACTGACATTGTTTGCACATCACATTATCAGGTTTCTTCAATCTCAGCAATCCTCCAACTTTCTTCTTTTTACTAATATTCACCATATTGTCAAAGTTAACATGACATAACCTCTTATGCCATAACCAAACATCATCAAATTGTGCAATCAAGCATGTCTCTTTAGATAAATCTAGATAGAACAAATTACCTTTAGTCTACTCTCCACTTCCAATCAGTTCACCAGTGGCATCAAATATCTTAGCCTTTCAGAGATGAAATTCCACTCGGTAACCAGTTCTATTAAGCTGTGCAACACTTAGAAAATTATAGTTAAGACCTTAAACCCAATAAGCATTTTCACAAGTGATTTTATCAATCAGCTTAATCAATCCTTTACCCTTTACAGGACATGGTGCATCATTATCAAACTTAACACTTCTAACTTAGTAATGATCTAGGGTATCAAATTTACTTTTGTCACCAGTCATGTGATGTGAGAAACCACTATCAATAATCCATTTATCACCTTTCCTCACATAAGAAACAAGTGCAGTTTTCTCATCCTCATCAGAATCATCCTTCATAGCAACATAGACTACTTTAATATCAAAATCATCATCAATGTCAGTTTTTTCTTCAACAATATAGTAGGATTTATTACCTTTGTCCTTGTACCTTCGGTAACTACTATTTTCTCTCTTATCCTTGTACTTTCTCTCTCTTTCCTTATCCTTTTCATCTTTGTCAGGACATCTTGTAGCTCTATGACCAACTTTGTTACATAAAAATATATGATAGGAAGTTTACCTTTCTATTTTCCTTTTCATCTCTTCAATCTTCTGGCCATAAGACCTTCAAGATCCTCTAGTTCTTCATCAGATGTGTCAATATCACTTTCACTCTCACTTACACATTTTTCTTTTTCCTTCTTAGACTTATGCATAACCATTTGTGATTTGAATGTAGATTCAACATTTGCAACAGTATAGTTATCATAATTAGAAAGCACAAAAGAAGTAAGCTTACCAACAAGACTTTCCAAAGTCAGAGTATTACAAGGGTTACATCTAGATTCTTGAATTTCTAAAATTCTAATGGCATATATAGGAAGAAAAGTTCTCAAAACTTTTCCAATAACAGTTTCATCATCAATATTTCCATTAGCTCCTCTAATAACATTTAATACCTCCTTGACTCTACCACAATATTGAGCAATATACTCACCTTCTTGCATTTTCATTTCATCAAAATTAACTCTCAGGATTTCATCTTTTTCCCTTAGTACATTTGCATCATCACCATAGATATTTGCAAGAGTGTCCCACATTTTCTTTGCATTGGTGCAGTTTCTAATGTTTTCAAATTCAGGATAGCTTAAGGCAGATGCAATCTCCAACATTGCTTGGTTGTGTTCCTGTTTAGCTTTCATCTCCTTGGCAGTCAAAGGTGCAACAGGTATAACATAGTCATTTTCAACATAATATTTCACTAAGTCACCAATACTAGCTAAATGCAGTTTCATCAGACTTTTCCATGCAAGGAAGTTCTCCTTATTTAGCTTTGGTACCTCCTTATACATCTTGATCATTTGCTTCAAGTACCTTCAAACTTGACCTAAGTAAGCACCAACATCTCTAATACCAATTCTTAATATTATTTAGAACAACAAAGAGGGGGGGGGGGGGGGGGGTGAATAGGTTGTTCTTAGGTCCAGCTGTATAAAACAAACTCTCAAACACTTCAACAATTTCAAATCTAACAACCAACACTAATCAATCATTAAAGGAATGCATACCAGAAACAGATAATAATTCAGTCCACTATCCAATAGCATTTAACTTGCAAAACACATAAATGTTTAACACCAAAACATTCACACAAGTTTGACACTGTAGACATCAAAAAATGGACAAAGTGCTTTAAATCATAAAAATGGCTCAAAATCGTCAAAATGCTTTAAATCATCAAAAAGGATCAAATCAATTTTTAAATGGACATTTATGAATCAAAGTTGGATAAAATCATCAAATCAAAGGAGAAATTAAATAATGACATCAAATAATTAAATACAAGCTTAAAGGGATGAAATACACTATATAATTGATTTTAATCAATTAATTATATATTTTTAAATAAAAAATCAAAATGAACCTATTCCCTACATGGCTAAATTAATTAATTGATGGAATTTAATAAATCCTAATATCTCTCAACAAGAATTGAGCAACCAATGAAAATTGAGAACACAAAGCACATGGATCACTCAAAGGAATTGAATCTTGATCACACAAATTCAACTTTGAATCTCATCCACTCAATTTTGTCCTTTTGTCCAAATTTTTGAGACAAACATTTAAATTGTCCCCCCATTTAAAAACATTGCAAAATTTTTGACTCAACCAAGGCTAAATCATGATTACTTCACTCTACCCCCTACCCTTGGGAATTTACTATAAATAAGAGGCATTTTATGAGCATAAGAAGCAATTAGAGATTTGAAGAGTAAAGCATCCTTATTATAGTCAATTTCATGAGCAATTAAGAGCATATTGAGAGCATTTATCATTTTCCTTTGCATTTTATCATAGCATAATGGAGAATTGTGAGCTAGATTAGGCATATTAGTATCATAGATTTCTCATTTTAGAAGTGTCACTAGTAGGGAATACAAAGCTGAGAGCTCTACTTACCACATCTAATTAGAGAACCATGAGATGTCATGGATGTTAAATGCATTTATTAGTTTAAATTTGCATTGTATTTACTTTGAATTGTTAGTTAATAATCCTAATTTCATGAAGGTGTTTATCATTCACTCACAAATGGTGCCCACCATGGGGCTCTAAGCCTCATTTCTAACATTTTCATCAAGTTTTGTGTGTTTTTGTTGTCACTTTTTCGTAAAATTTTATGGAAAATAGGAGAAATGACGCGTATGAAGAATCTAATGATGTATGTGGCTATTCTAATGACACTTACTAGCAATTAACTGACGCCTAAGAGATAAAGTGTGATGCCTGTGAGATAAATTGCTACGCCTGAGACAATAAAGCGACGCCTAAGCCCTGAGAAGTGTCGCGCATTTGCTGTGTTGTACCACCTGTGACAATCTTTATGAAGCAATGTACTGCAAACTGTCACACCTATTATTTTTTAATTGTCACTTTAAATAGCTTATCATACACAATTTTCATTACTTTTCACGCATAGTAATTAAAGTGTTACGCCTGCTAAACTTTAAATGTCGCCCGAGTCACTGGAAAGTGACGTTGGATATTTTTAAAGTTACGCCTTCTAGCATTTGAATCATGCATATTAGCTGACTAATGACACCTGCTACTTTTTGCTTTAATTTGTTTTCAAATCTATAGATTCTATTTTCGCACTCTTTGTCTATATTTTTACTGCAGATGAGAAAACACAAGAAAGTTCAAAAGCCAGAGAGCAAAGTCACACAACCAAGCAAAGAGGTATGAATACAAGCTAAACGTGAAAAGGAATTGCATAGTGCTTTAATTTTAGAGAGTTTAGTCTTAGAAGAGAAATTGTATGCTCATTACATCAAGGTGTTAAAGGCTTACAAGCTTAAATTTCGTACTCTAAATTGAAATTTTTTAGATTAAGTTGTTGAAGTTTTCATTGAAAAATCTTGTGAAAACACTTAATTGTACTTCAAATTGTTTCTTTATGGTTTCCCTCATTTTCTATGGATTTTTTGACTAACTTGTTGGAGGAGGGAGCGGGAACGATCACCACTAGGTGAGTGAAAGCAAAAACAAGCAATCAAAAACCTCATAAAAGTGCCTAGCCTTTTGCTAGCTACAAAAAAGAGGTATTCATCAAATCAAACTTGCACTTGCTTAAATTGTGGCATTCATTGAATCTAGCTTAATTAAAATAAGGAATTAACACAAACACTTCAATTCTAAGAATCTCGTTGTCAAGAGATTGAAAAAGAACAATTGTTGCTTGAGTGTTTGGAATGAAGAAAGACAATAGGAATATGCTCTTTAATTTTTAAGTGAACCAAATTCCCAAACTTGTTGAACTAAGTTCATTTTTCTTGTTTTCTATACATGCTAGTTAAAATAGAGCAATAGAGGGCCTACCTCTCAAGATTTTCCTTATGAGGACAGTGAAAGGGAACAACCCAAGTGGGAGACAACCACTTTTGTCGTGGTACTATCCAACCCACTATAATCAAACACACTTTTCCTTAAAAGGGAAGTGGCTAGATTGTGTGCAAGTTTCTTCACTTCCTCTAGTAGTCCTTTTGTGATTGCACCAAATCGTGCTTTTGTGCGTGTGGGAAGCCTGCAAGTGGGAAAAAGAACTTGGCATGGTTTAGAACGGAATTATTCATTAAAACCTGATAAGTAGTAAGCTACCTTATAGAGCCAAACATATTAAAAGCCAAATTTGACTATAGGTAGAATTGCCTGGAAGACTTTCTTGTTCAATACTTGTGAAAAATGATTGAGAACATACACTTTTAGTGTGGTTTTAGGGACATGGTGCAAATTTGATGTGTGTGTTACATTTGAACTTCATTTTCAAGAAAGAAAATTCCACAGACCTGATCTTACAATTTTTAAAATCTAAAATTTACAACCTGGTCTACAAAGTGCCACCTATGCATAAAGAAACACTGCATGTCAGTAGTAAAGTCACTCCTGTGACTGTTTAGAAAATGCATGTCAATATTAAAGTCATGCCTGTAATAGTTTAAGTGACGCCTGGAAGAATTTAAATCACTCCTATCAAAGGGAAAAGCCACCTCTCAGCTACAGAGTGCTGCCTGAGAATATTCTAGTCACCACATATCAAACATAAAGTCATGCCTACACTCAGGCAAGTGATGCCCAAAATCAAAAAAGGGAAAATAGTGAGCATTTCGTGAGAGTTTCAAAAAATTTTGGTTCTAGATTCATATACCCTTTTGGCTATTTTATTTGTTCCAGTACCTTGCCTAGTCAGAAATCTTGATCCTAAACCATTTTGAAAATTTCACAAGGATTCGGCCATGAGCAAGAAACATAGAAAGCCTATTTTTCAAGTGGTTTATGTCCATGCCTGCTTTTACTCGATCATATTACGTAAAGAATACCTTGCAAGAAGATGGAACTTATCTGAGAAAAGATCTTCCTTTCCCAAGTGATACTTCTACTGTCCCAAAAGTACCACAAGAACCACCCGTTCAAGAAGTGAAAACCAACATGATGTACTCTAGTAGCTTGGGTAATAACAACAATGGAGGTATTGACCCAAATAATCAAGGTAATACCAATAATGGAGGAATAGACCCTAATAGTCAAGCGATTAACAACAATACTAATGGGGGCAATGGTGAACCAACTGATGATGATGCAACCGATGAGAAGTTTAGCGAAGCTATACAAAGTTTGTACTTTTTAAAACTCATGGAGAAAGTGATGGAAAGAAACAAGGAAAATTACTTTCTAGATCTAGCCCGAAAAGGTCTAAAACTCCCTCAAGACTATGATGTTAATCAACTTAGACCACCAGCAGTTGAAGAGAGGCTGATTGATATCATGAATAAATAGTTTAAGTTATTTCAAATGCAATTGGACATGATAAAGCAAAGTGGGGCTCCAAAGCCCTTTTCTATAGAAGCATTATGTCCATTTGCATTTGACAAAAGTCTAGTCATGGTACCATTCCCTATCAACGCAGTATTTCCTAAGTATGATTAATAGGAAGGAACATTAGATCCTCAAGATAATCTATGGGAATTTTGTGCATTGAGCTTAGAATTCAAGCACAATACCACTTATTTAATGAGATTATTTCCTAGGAGTTTGGGAGGTATGGCCATTGAATGGTTTTCAAAATTACCTTCTAGCATGAAAATTTTTGAAGAGCTGGCTTCTAAATTTGTGGCACACTACTCATACAATATAAAACACGAAGTCACAATGATCACCTTATGTAATACCAAGCAAAAGGAGAAGGATTCATAATTTTCCTACAAAGATGGAGGGCGTTATTTGCTAGATATCCCCGAAGTGTCCTAGAAAAAGAAAAGATGGATATCTTTATTAATAGCTTGAGTAGTGAGATGAATTATCAGTTGAGAATGCAATGTCCTAAGACCTTCCAATATCTTATCAAGAATGGGGTGACAACTGAAGAGTATTAGTTAAGAGTGGTGAGTTAAAACTCTACAAGGATAATAAGAATTACAATAAAAATACCTCCAACAAGAACCATAACAACTATAATTGGTTTGGGCTGAAGAACAACAATAAAGGAGTGGTCAATGACAGTGTTGTTGATTCTAGTAATGTAAAAGTAACTCCCTTTGCTCGCACAAGAACACATAATCAGGTGAACAATACAAATCAGGCTCCCAAAGTAGCTTACAATAACAATACCAATAGTGGCAATTTTTGGAACAATCAAGGAGGTAAAAAATCTAACAAATTCTTTGTACCAACCCCCAAAAGAACCTTCACACCTTTGGGTGAACCTCTCAAGAAAGCATTGAGGACTCTCATTGCTAATGAGATCATTAATTTACCTAGCATTCAACCCTTTGAGCCACAACACAAGCCCAGCTGGTGGAGTGAGAATAGTCATTGTGAATATCATAGAATTAGAGGGCATAAGACAAATGAGTGCTTACAACTGAAGAACATGGTGCAAGACCTGATTGATAATGGTAAAATCACTATTGAAGGACCTCAAGGTAATGAAGATCACACAACATTTAAACAACCTTTTTATAACCATGAAAAAGGTGAATCATCCAATGGGAATAAGAAAAGTAGCAAAAATATCAATTTTGCGTGTCATTATGATAATGTTATCAATACTATATCCAAGAGTGAACATGTGGTAAATACTATTGTGATCAAGGAATTGCCCCAAAATGAAACGTCTGATGTTATCACTAGGGGGAAGGCTTCAAGGATTACCTTACAAGGGGTTGATCCTAAAACCATGGGCCCTCCACAATTCAACATTTTGGAAAAACAATTGGCTACAACAGCAAAACCATACAGTTTGGTGGATCAACTACAAAAGACTCTAGCCAAGATTTCTATCTTGGAGTTATTAAAGTTATCACCAAATCATAAAGAAATATTAGAGAAGGCATTAGTGGAAACTAATGTTCCTACCAACTTGGATGAGGAGAATTTTCAAAATATGGTAGGACATCTCATTGCGCCCCATTGCCTTTCATTTTCAAACCATGATGACATGTCCATTACCCATCCCCAAAATCTACCATTACATATAGAAGTCTTGATTGAAACACATAGGGTCAAGAGAGCTCTCATAGATGGGGGAGCTGGTCTTAACATCTGTACTTTGAGCCTGGTCAAATCTCTAGGATTATCTAAGTCATGCATTGATCCTACAAAAATAATTACCATAAAGGCTTATGATGAAGCAGAAAAAGCTTCAATAGGCATGATTATATTGCCCATTCAAGTTGGACGAGTCGAAACGGACACAAAATTCCAAGTCTTAGATATGAAACTAACTTATAATATCTTATTGGGGAGGTCGTGGACCCATGATATGCAAGCGGATCCATCCACCTATCATCAATGCATAAAATTTCCATACTTGGGTGAGGAAATCATGATTGGAGGGGATTCAAATCCTTTCCAATATTGTAATGCACTCAAGCCTCTCCATGAATTATTTATTCCACATAACAAAGAGGGGATTATCCGAAGGGCTACCATTGAAGACATTAAAGTGGATAATCTTAAGTTAACATTAAGTGGTACTTAGACTACTTCAAACCCTCCTCGAACTAACTCAACTACATCAACTAAAGGAAAGGAGAAAGTGATTTATGAGGGTCCAACTTCAAATGAAAATTTAGATAAAGCATCTATACCAGAAGTAGAACTTTTCAAACCCACCAAAGAAGAGAAAGATAAAGAAAAAGAGGACCACTACAAAAAAATGAGTGAAATGATGCATACATTTGAAAAACAATGTAAAATCAAGTCTAGGGGAGTAGGGGAATATTCATTTTCCCTATTCAACTTACCTACATCTCCAAGAACACATGGGAAACTATCCAAAGAATATCTTCCTCATAAATATAACTCTTATTTTGTAAGAGAAAGTGACAAGGCAGCATTTGATAAAGAAGAAGATGAAGTCCTCCAATGGCTCTATCAAGATGAAAATGATACCTCAAATACTCTCGTGGAGATAATTCAGCACATTAACATTCAAACCAAGCAATATGGAAAAGGATTTGAAATAATGCAAAAAATGGGGTACAAGGGAAGTGGACCCTTAAGCAAAAGAAATAGATGTTTAATAGAGCCTATTGAACCCTCTTGGAGGTCAAAAGAAGAAAGATCAGGGGTAGGCTACCAGCACAAAGGAGAAAGCTCCAGCCCCATGCATGATTCATATCCTCAAGTGAGTATGGTGGAATCTGATGGGGATAGTGATGATTCCTGAGACTATGAGTGGGATACTTTATCCGATGACTCATGCCATGATAAAGAGATTGTCACCATACATGCTTATGCTAATGTTCCTAGGTAGAAAACTCCAAGGAATGAAGCACCCATCATACAAGAACTCAATATAGGACAAGAACCCATTAATCGACCATGGACAGAGGAATTTTGGGAACCATCAGAGGAGGATGATTTGAACGTTAAGATTAATCCACATGTTGTATTTCTCATGCTATTTCCTGTAGACCTCCTAGAGGACTCAAGTGAAAAGGACTTTGATCCTGCTTCCATGGACCATCTCGAGGAAGCTCACATAATAGACCTTAATGATACAATGTATGAACCATCCAATGAGGTCATTTTCATAAATCCAGTCGATGACACTTTGCCAAAAGAATCCTTACCCTTGATGCATCCTAAACTTATTGATTGGGACCTAACCGAGCCAAGTGACTTACTCTATTTCCCAAATGACCAAGCAATGACCCAATACCTTAATGTGGTTAAGCCCTCTTTCACCAATGAATTTAGTCCGAACATGATGAGAACAACCGGGGTCCAATCTCTTAATCCAAAGAAAAAAAATGAAAAAAAATAAAAAAATGAAAATTTCTAGTGATGAAAACCACTATGTGGCAGCACTAAAACCAATAAAATAAAGATAAAGGATGTTTCCTATGGTGAAAACCCAACTGTGGCACCAAAGGAAGAGAGGTTGGATACCCTACCCGAACATGAAGAAGAAAGTTCACCGATTCTCATAGAGCCAATAGAAAAGGTCAACATTGGAACATAATTGTATCCTAAATTCATACACCTAGCAGTGTCACTTAGACCTTTAGAAAGAAAGGATTTTATCAATTTTTTCTAAGAAAAACAAGTGAACTTTGCATGGTCTTATGCCGACATGCTAGGATTGGATCTCAACTTCATTATGCACCATTTGAATGTTAAACCAAGGGTTCAGCCCGTCAAGCAGAGGTTGAGAAAGATGCACCCACATATAGCTCTCCTAGTCAAAGCCAAATTGGAGAAATTATTGAAGGTGGGGTTTATAAGAGCAATTGCATATGCTGAATGGATATCCAATATTGTACTAGTCACCAAGCATGAAAAATACATTCATGTATGCACAGAATTTAGAGACTTGAATCTTGCATGTCCTAAAGATGACTTCCCACTTCCTAGCATTGATGCAATAGTCTACTTGATAGTTGGTCACTCCATGTACTCATTAATGGACGGTTTTAGCAGATACAATTAGATAAAAATTGAACACAAAGACCAAGAGAAGACAAACTTTACATGCCCTTGGGGTACCTTTTGTTGGAACATAATGCCCTTCGGCCCCAGAAATGTCGGAGCTACATACCAAAGGGAAATGACCACTATTTTCCATGATATGATGCACACCTTTCTAGAAGATTATGTGGATGACATATTGGCAAAGTCACACAAAAGAGAAGATCACCTACAAATTCTGGAAAAGATATTCACAAGATTGGAGTAATTCAAAGTGAGACTTAATCCAAAAAAATGTCCTTTCGATGTTCAATCCAGCAAGTTATTAGGCTACATAGTTTTCGCTAAATGCATTGAAGTGGATCCCAAAAAGGTCCAAGCCATAATGGATATGGAGATTCCAAAGAGCATAAGTCAAATGAGGTCCCTTCAAGGCAAGATTCAATCAATAAGGAGATTTATCTCTCAATTAGCCGAAAAGTGTCATTCATTCACAAGGTTACTACACAAAGACACTATTTTCATGTGGGATGAAGAATGTGACAAAGACTTTACTTTATTCAAGACTTATTTGATAAATCAACCAATCCTAATGCCACCAATCAAGGGAAAACCATTGCTACTATACATATTTGCCATCAAGAGGTCTCTAGGAGTTCTTTTTGTGCAAGAAGATGACCAAGGGAAAGAAAGAGCAATCTACTATTTGAGTAGAACATTGATCAAGTATGAACTCAATTACACATTCATGGAGAGAGCTTGTCTTTGCATCCCAAAAATTGAGGCATTACATGTTGATGCACAAGGTGAAACTTATTGCAAAAATTGATCCCCTAAAATATTTGCTAAGCAAAACTGCCTTAACAAGGAGGATAGAAAAATGGGTGATGATATTAAGTGAGTTTGACATTGAGTATGTGGATAGGAAAGCCATAAAAGGACAAGTGATATCAGATCACTTAGCGGAAAACCCATTAATTTCTACACAAACCATTCAAGTGGAGTTTCTGGATTCAGCAATTGTTAACATAGAGGCCAAGACATGGAAGTTGTATTTTGATGGATCATATACCCAAGGAGGTTTTGGGGCCAACATACTATTGATTACCCTGTTAGAATAACTGAGAGGGGGGTGAATCAGTTAATCACTATCCCAAATCAAAATGTATAATTCAAAACAAATACTTCAACTTCTACTACTCAGTAAACATAAAATACTTTCATTGTCTATGCTTTTACCGATTATCAGTCGAAAACTTATAGTAGTTACTGATCAAATCTAACATGTAATATGAAAAGTATGATAACAAACAAATATCACAATCAACACATAACACAAGAGATTTAACGTGGAAACCTTGTGAAGGGAAAAACCACCTGGGACCAACAACCCAAAAATATTCACTCTTCTGAAGTGAGGTCGGTGAAGACCCAACCCTGTTAAAGGTTTACAAACACACTGTTAGGTGTGACCTTGTTAGAGGATTTTAGACCAACCATTATCATCCAAATAGCATTCACTATGGGGTTGACATGATAACAATGTTCATTCTATGAATGATACACAACTTCAATTGCAGATTACAGATCAATATTCAGCTCATAAAAATCTTTCTGATCAATATAACACTTCAGATTCAATAATGTATCAACTTACTATCCATCGGTAATTACTCTCTGTCACTTGATAATTTCTCTGCAACTCGGTTCTCACTAACCAGTATGATCAGAATGCATGAAAACTTGTTCACATGATAATCGTGTAGTATCTGCTTCTTCTGGCCCTTTTCCTCATGAAATCTCCAGTCTCTTATAAAGATGAGTAAATCATTTTCTTCTTGTCCATCAAATTTTGCCTCTTAATCACCTTCTTTGATTTTTCCACTTTAAGCTTCCTGAGCTGATGTGTCAGTAACACATTTCAATCTGCTCCATTAGATCTTCATTTAATTATGTTATCTGTCAATCTTCATAATAAACATTATCTGTTACCTCGATTTCATACACTTTCCAGCTCATCAATCTTATCAGCAAAATTGATCATTTAATTCCTTTCTATTCTGCTCAATTAACAAAGAAATGAGTTGGTGAACACACGTTCAGTTAACACTGTGCTTGGTATACACTACACTCTATCAGTGTATACTAAAAAGCTTCATTTACTAACAACACTGCTTTGTGTCTTTCAGCTTTGTTCTTCATCATAGATGAATGCAACATAATAAAGTCAATATCATAAGGTCATAGACTCATCAACAAGTTACTCAATGTGTTCCTTATCCTCATCTAACATATACATCTTCCTCATGTAGATATTTTTGTTCTTCATCTCTTTCACCTTTCTTTAGATGTTTTGGTATAGTAACCTACAAGATAAGTGCTGTCAAACTAGTTGACATCAATGAAAACATAATATTGATTTAATCATATTAAATATCTAATCATCAACTCCTCAGTGATCTTTAATCATAGATTCTTCAATTAGTTTCCAAATCAGTTGTAGTTCATCAATCTCTCCCTTTGGCATTGATGGCATCTTCAAGTAATATGAAATGTACCATACACATACCAAAAATGTATCATACAAATCTATGCAAAAATGTTGTACAAGCTCTCCCTAGCTTAATATGTTTAATCACTATGTTACTAAATAGCATTTCATAATACAACTTTACCATTCTATAGTTGCGCTCTTTTCAGCTCTCCTATTTTTACTTTTGTTCTTTGTAATTGATCTTCCATACTGTGTTCCTTTCAGATTATCTTTCCTTTTCATATTATTTATCTCTCCCTTTGACAACAATGCCAAAGAAAGAAATAAACAAAAAGCTCTTTAGTATCTAAGTAACTCTCTATTGTCCAATACAGTCTCTGTATCTCTGTATACTGATATCCCAATCTCTTTTAGTTCTCCAAACTTAATCACAACCTTGAACATGATCCAAAGTGTGAACTATGTTGCATCAACATGAATGATGTTCTGATAAGATTAGGCTAATGCAACATTCAGATCACCTTAGTGGCTGATAGACAGGGGCTGGACCCCAAGTCTAGTCCTCAAGTATTCAAATGTATCCTTCAATAGAGGCTTTGTAAAGATATCTGCAAGTTGTTCCTTAGATGTAAAAATTTTTAACTTCACTTGCTTCTCTTGCACTTGTTCTCTTAAGTAGTGATACTTAATAGATATATTCTTTGTCTTAGAGTGCATCACTAGATTCTTTGAAATATTAATGGCACTAGTGTTGTCATAGTATATAATCATCGGGTCAGTGATTACCTCATTCATTCCTTCCAACACTTGCTTAATGTATGCAATGTTTGAGTAATTAGTAGCAGCAATAACATACTCTACTTTACCTATAGACTGAGAAATACAAGCTTTCTTTTTACTTGTCCAAGTTACAAGTCTTTCACCAAAGAAAAATGCTCCTTCGGTGGTGCTTTTTCTATCATCCACATTTGTAGCCCAATCAGCATTGGTGTAAACCTTCAGTTCAAAATTGCCTTCCTTAGGATACCATAATCCATAATCCTCTATCTTGTTTAGGTATCTTAAGATTATTTTAGTAGCAATCATGTGTGATTCTCTAGGATTAGCAAAAAATCTAGCAACAATTCCCATAGCATGTGCTATATCTGGTCTACTATGAACTACATACATTAACTTACCAATCATGGATATGTAAAGTGTTTGGTTTACCTTTGTAGTTTCATCCTCCTTTGTCATTTTACATCCAATAGTCATCGGTGTTCCCATAGGTTTAGCATCATCCATGCCAAATGTCTTCAAGACTTCCTTTATGTATTTAGATTGTGTGATGAATATCCCATCACTCTGCTGAATCACTTGTAGTCCTAGAAAGAACTTAATCTCTTCAAACATAGACATTTCAAACTCCTTTTTCATTTCATCAGAAAAGGCTTAACATATATGGTCTTGGCCTCTAAAAATAATATCATCCACAAATATCCCAGCAATAAGAATAGTGTCATCAGTATCACCTTTCATATACAAATTATTGTTTTCATTGGTTCTAATAAATCCAATACTTAACAAGTAAGTATGTAGCCTTTCATACTAGGCTCTTGGTGCTTGCTTTAAATGATACAAAGCTTTATGTAATCTACATACTATGTCTTTGTTGTCTAGATCCATGAATCTTTCAAGTTGTTCTATGTAGACCTATTCTTGAAGTATACCATTCATAAATGCTGACTTCACATCCTTTTGATAGACTTTGAATTTCTTGTGTGAAGCATATGCAAGTAGAATTATAAAACCTTCTAATCTAGCAATAGGTGCAAATGTTTCACCATAGTCAATGCCTTCTTCCTGTGCATATCCCATGCATACCAATCTAGCTTTGTTTCTTGTGACTTCACCATTTTCATTCAATTTGTTCCTAAATATCCACTTAGTACCGATAACATTCTTATCTTTAGGTAGGGGTACTAAGGACTAGGTTTTGTTCTTCTCTATTTTCTCTATTTCCTCTTTCATTGCATTAACCCATTCATCATTCTCTAATGCAACTTTCACATTTTTTGGTTCAAATTCACAAACTAGACATGTACCTTGTCTTGCTTTGCTCCTAGTTTTCATTGTAGCTTGTTTGTCTCCAACAATTTGTGTCTCAGGATGATGTCTTCTAAAAAAACTAGCCAATACTCGATTTCTTCTTTCTTTTTCATCCTGTTCAGGTTCATTTGCTTGCTCAGTAGCTCCATCATGTTCGTCAATTTGTCTTTAATGTTGTTCTGCATTGTTTTCCTACTGACCGGTTATCACAGGTTGCCGCTTCGGTAGATACTCTGGTTGTTCAATGTAAGTGAATCTACTATAGTCTTTGGGTTCCTTTCTACTTTTCTTTGTGTTCTTATCATCAAACTCATCAACACAGACATTAGTACTTTCAATTATTTTATTTGTAACCTTATTCAGACATTTATATGCTTTACTTTTAGTGGAATATCCTTGAAATATCCCTTCATCTCCTTTTGAATCAAATTCTCATTTCTCTCATCTTTCAGAATAAAGAATTTACTTCCAAAAATCCTAAAATAACTTACAGTAGGTTTGTGTCCAAACCATAGCTCATAGGGTGTCCGGTTGGTGTCCTTCTTTAGTTGTACTCGGTTAAGAACATATACAGCTATACTGACAGCTTCCCTCCAATATGTCTGAGAAACATTCTTTTGTATTATTAGTGTTCTAGCATAGTCAGTTATTGACTTGTTCCTTCTTTCAGCAATGCCATTTTGTCGGGGTGTCCTTGGTGCAGAGACCTATCTTTTAATACCATGCTCATTACATAAATTATTAAATTCATCAGAGATAAATTCACCTCCTCTATCAGATCTTAAGCATTTCAATTCTTTACTAGTCTCTTTTTCTACCTTAGCTTTATACCACTTGAACATTTTAAAAGCTTCAAATTTTTCTTTCAAGAACATAATAGTCATCAGTCTAGTATAGTCATCAACAAAAAGAATAAAGTATCTATCACCATAATAACTTTGAGTTCTCATAGGACCACACAGGTCGGTATGAACCAATTCAAGTATCTTCTTTGTTGAGTAGTCTTTGCTTTTGAAACTAGACTTAGTCATCTTACCTTTCTGACATTCATGGCACATAGCATGATCAGGTTTTGACAAGTTAGGAAACCCTCTAACTCTTCTCTTTTTGCTAATCTTGATCATGTTATCAAAGTTCACATGGCATAACCTTTTATGCCACAACCATGCATCTTCATCCTTCATTAACAAACAAGAAGATTGATCAATGTCAAGATAAAATAGATTACCTCTGGATTGTGTACCAGTTCCAACAAGTCTTCCTCCATCATCATAAATCTTCACCTTTTTTCTCTCAAAAGAAAGTCGGTGGCCTGAATTGTTTAGCTATGCCACACTTATTAAATTATAGTTCAGTCCATCTACCCAGTATGCATTTTCACATTTTATTCTATCATTAATCATCAGTGAACCTTTACCTCTTACCATATAGGGTGCATCATTTCCCATTCTCATAGATCCTCTATTGTATTCATCAAGTTGATCAAATTTCTCTACATCACTGGTCATATGATGTGTATAGCCACTTTCTATGATCCATGTATCATTTCTGGTTACTTTAGAGATCAGTGATGTCTCTTCATGTTTCTCTTCTTCCTCTGAGTCATCTTTCATAGCAACAAATACAACTTCTATGTCATCATTAGAATCAGATTCAGATTCAATATCTTCAGCTATGTAACATACCTTTTTGCCTTTATCATTACTATCTCGTTTGTCTCTAGTGTTGTGTCGGTAGCCTCTGTTGACTCTTCTTCCATAGCTTCCTTCAGATCAGTCTCTAGATCTATCATCATTTTTTTTATGTGGACATCTAGCAGTGATGTGGCCATCCTCTTTACAATTAAAGCATGCCAAAGGTAGCTTACCTCTATACCTTCCTTTTCCTTTGGGTAATCTTCTAGCCATAAGAGCTTCAAGCTCATCAAGCTCATCATCGATATTGCTATCACTATCATTAATTTTACTATTCCTGCTAGACTTACCAATCTTCAAAGAAGACATGAAAGTAGATTCAAAAAAAGGAACAACACTGTTATCAAAGTTATTCAATTCAAAGTTTGTAAGCTTACCAATCAGTGTGTTAAGAGTAAGGTTGGATGTAGCCCTTGTTTCATGAATTACAGAGATCCTGATTGCATAAACTAGCAGTAAAGCTATGAGAATCTTGCTTATCACTGTTTCATCATCAATAACTCCATCTGATGCTCTAATAGCATGTACTACCTCTTTCAGTCTATTAATGTACTGTACAATGTTCTCACCTTCCTTCATCTTCATATCATCGAATTTGCCTCTTGGGCTTTCAGCTCGGGCTCTTTTAACATTCAAATCTCCACTATATATTAGAGTTAGTTTGTCCCACATGGCTTTGGCAGTAGTGCATCCCTTAATATCTTCAAATTTGGCATCGGTACAGGTAGCAGTAAGTTCCATCATAGTAATATTGTGTTCATGCCTTTCTTTCAGTTGATCAAGAGTTAAGGGACTAGGGGTTGGTTCAATGTAGCCATTCTCCATCAGCTCTAGTGTAGAATTGCCAATTCTAGATATGTGCAACTTCAGTCAGCTTTTCCATACTGCGAAGTTCTCTTTGTTCAATCTTGGCACTTCCCTCTTATACATCTTGAGACCTTTGTGCTGAAGTCCTTAAAACTCTATTCTAAGCAACCACTGCTTTGATACCAATTTTTAGAATAACTGAGAGGGGAGTGAATCAGTTAATCACTGTCCAAAATCAAAATGTATAATTCAAAACAAATATTTCAACTTTTTCTACTCGATAAACATAAAATACTTTCATTGTCTGTGCTTTTACCGATTATCAGTCTAAAACTTATAGTAGTTACCAATCAAATCTAACATGTAATATGAAAAGTATGATAACAAACAAATATCACAATCAACACATAACATAAGAGATTTAACGTGGAAATCCTGTGAAGGGAAAAACCACCTGGGACCGGCAACCCAAAAATATTCACTCTTCTGAAGTGAGGTTAGTGAAGACCCAACCCTGTTAAAGGTTTACAAACACACTGTTAGGTGTGACCTTGTTAGAGGATTTTAGACCAACTATTATTGTCCAACCAACATTCACTATGGGGTTGATAGGATAACAATGTTCATTGTATTAATGATACATAATAAGACTTTATAGTCCACTCGGTTAAGAGATTTGACTTTGTACAATGGTTAAATATGTAACAGTAGATGATCTTCTTTAACACAACTTCAATTCCAGATTATAGATCAATGTTTAGCTCATACAAATCTTTCTAATCAATATAACACTTCAGATTCAACAATGTATCAACTTACTATCCATCGGGAATTACTCTCTATTGCTCAATAATTGGTCTGCAGCTCAGTTCTCACTAACTAGTATGATCAAAATGCATGAAAACTTGTTCACATGATAATCCTATAGTATCTTCTTCTTCCGGCTCTTTTCATCATGAAATCTCCAGTATCTTATAGAGACGAGTAAATCATTTTCTTCTTGTCCATCAGATTTTGCCACTTAATCACCTTCATTGATTTTGCCACTTTAAGCTTCCTTGGCTGATGTGTCAATAACACATTTCAATCTACTCCATTAGATCTGTTGGTGTTCAAAATGGATTCTTATGCTCTTAGGCTACCAATATACCCTCAGGTTGATTTTAGGATTGGTTAGTTCCAAAATGTATAAGGATCTTAGGGTAACTGGACCAACTATAGGGACAAGACTTCCCTCTTCACTTCTGGCTTTGCAAAACTAAGGTGGGTGCGCCTAACCCAGTGAAAACTATACTTCACACACCAAAGGCTAGGTCTAAACAACAGATTGAAAAGTAAGAAAGTGCTAAATGCTAACTTCACATTCATTGACTCTCCATTACTATAGGGTATTACTACTATCAACCAAATACAATTTAAACTTGAAAGGTGTTGATATCTAGAGATGGAAAGAAGTAAGCAAGGGCCAATCTAGCATTGAACTCGACTGAATATACTAATCTCTGATCAGTGCCATTATCCATCAAGAAAATCTCAAATACAGACATTGAAACATGAACCAACTATTGTCAAAGACTCATAGCCATAAACATAAGTATTTCAGCCCATCTACTACTTATAATATCCTCTTGTAGACAAATCGAAGTGAATCTATGTCCTATCCAAAGTATATTTCACTTGATTCTAGATCAAGAACTGAAGACTAGAACATATACAAAGGTAACCCTATGCAATAGATCATAAAATCTAGAATTCACAAGATTGACACCAAGGAGAGACTTGAAAGCTTGAAATACTTGTATTAAGTATAATGAATCATGTACATGTTCAAAGCAGAGAAGAGAGAAAACCACTTCAATAACCTACAAAAGACTACAAGGAAATTCTATTCAATCTAATACAATATGATATTGCCTGCTACAACTCCCTAGAACTAATCAAGATTAGAACCCTTTCAAAATAAAACATTTTTCTTCTTCTACCCCTAGTCACCTTGGAATCCTCAAAAAGGATGCATCAAGCTTCAGGTGACAAGGGTTAGGGTTTCAAAAACTCAACCAACCAAAAACTACATCAAAATTTATTGCAGGGGAAGAAACATAAGCAACCCAGAGAAAAAAAGAATCTCAAATGGATCCACAATCATCAAAATCCGCGAGCACAGTACAAACAACTAGGAACTACCATGAAAACCAGTCAAATCGGCCACCTGCAAACATGCCTTGAGCACAAAACCATACTTCTCCTAGTACAAAAACATCATGCCACCTACCATAGGGACCCTCGGATCAGTCTGCAACAAGCAGCACCACCAAATCGATCAAAATCAGCCATTAAAACCATAAATTTTGGTACCTTCTATCGCTTGAAACCCTCTACAATTTTGAATTTGAACTTCAACGGTTACTTTATGGCTTAGGCAGAAAATCAACAATCAACATTTAAACTTGAATCATCTTTATATCATGACCGTCCAATCTTGAGATTTCATGGCCTTATGATTTATCTTTTATAGGAATCTTGGTTTACATTCGGTGACCACGTGACTAAGAAATCTCATTCACAAAATGAAACCCCAACTCAAGCTTAACTTCAGTGAATCAGTGAACAAAGGAAAACACTTAACCTTAGTTCACAATTGGCGAACTGGTGACAGAAGGATTTGTGCCAATTCGCATAATACTTTTCTTCTCTGCCAGATTATTTAGCGACAATGTGAACCCTTGTTCGCCAGATCGCTAGACCCTTTAGCAAATCACCAAAACACTAAGCGAACCAGCAAAACCTTTGAATTTTTTCAGACTGCTAAAACATTTATCAGAACCACTAAGCCTTCACCTGGAAGATCAACGGTCGTCTGAAGTTCGCATACCCATCTGAGATACTATCAGATTACACGCCCACCATTAGATCGAGAATCTCCTCCCTACTCTGACAACCCTCTAACACTAGAAGAAATCAACAATCATCGCAAGATCTTAAGCCTCTGACAAAACCCATAAGATCACATGCTGATCGTCGATTCACTGAAAGGACCAGGACCCTCTGACACATCCGAAAACCAGATCCCACTGACAGCATGCCACGATGTTAATACATGGACCAATCATAGCTCGCCAACTATGCATACGTGTCAATAGACCCACCTACAGGCCTAAGGAGAATCAATGGCTATCACTATACCATTGCATTAAAAATTGAGCATGTTATACCAACGGTATAATGACAACCACAAGATTGGACCGAACTTTAATCTGCTTGAATGTCAAGAAGACTAGTCCCACTGACAACATTCCACTTCATACTTTTGTCGACCAATGAGATACTACCAATTCAACACACCTGGTAGTGGACCTGCTTGAAGGAAAGGCTACATCATGAAATAAAATCAATGGCTATCACAAAAGCACATACCTCTGACACACCCCTTATGAAAACACGACAACCATCGAATCAGGATGAACTAAAACCGGGCCTGCTGACATGATAAAAGTCACTTTTGGCAACCAATACTTGCATGACACATTGGCATAAATCTGACAGCTAGTCCACATGTCTCACTGCATAAAATAGAACCCAGCACTCTGTGATTTAGCAACCGAAAGAAAAGTTAACCCATTAGCCAGGTCGCTGAATAATTGCCGGTAACCACTAGAAAATAAGAGATTACGCAAACACTCAGTCATGTAACCGTGAAAAGGTAGAGCCAACCACTGGGAGACTTAGTGAATTGCCAACTAATTTAAAGATGAAAAGCGCACATGACATAAAATAAAATTAAGTGGCCCGAAAAGGTAACATGAAAATATAACAAGGCTAGGGTAATACAAAGGTTTTTTACACCAACAACTAGTTTTTGAATATTTGAACCAAGGGTTTGTGCTAGGGACATAAAAATAAATTGCAGAGACTAGAACAAAAGTGCTAGAGCCAAAAAAAAATTTTACAAGTGCTAACAAGATCTTCCTTTAATTATGTTAGCCATCGATCTTCATAACAAACATTATCTATTACCTCGATTTCATACACTTTCCAGCTCATCAATCTTATCGGCTAAACTAATCATTTAATTCCTTTCTGTTCTCCTTGATTAACAAAGAAATGCATCAATGAACACACACTTGCTTAAAATTGTGCTCAGTATACACTACACTTTGTCTGTGTAAACTGAAAAGCTTCATTTACCGACAACACTACTTTGTGTCTTTCAACTTTGTTCTTCATCATAGATGAATGCAACATAATAAAGTCAATATCATAAGGTCATAGACTCATCAAAAAGTTAGTCAATGTGTTCCTTATCCTCATCTGACATATACATCTTCCTCATGTAGATATTTATGTTCATCTCTTTCACCTTTCTTCAGATGTTTCGGTATAGTAACTTACAAGATAAGTGTTGTCAAACTAGTTGAAATCAATGACAACATAATACTGATTTAACCATATTACATATCTAATCATCAACTCCTCAATGATCTTTAATCATAAATTCTTCAATTAGTTGTAGTTCATCATACCCCTCAAGGGTATACCATTCCCAAGTCATACAAGCTTTTGTTCCCGTGTGCAAACAACATAGCAGAATATGAGGCTTTGGACATTGGGATTAAGATGGCTTTAGAATGGAACATCATCAAACTACAAGTGTATGGAGACTCTTAATTAATAATCAATCAGATCAATGATGAATACGATACCAAAGATGAAAAACTCATGCCATACAAAACTATGATAGATACTTAGAAAAAGTACTTTGCTTTAATCACTTTTGAGAAAATTCCAAGAGAGAAGAACAGAGCAGAAAATGCCATGGCTACCTTAGCTTCATTATTACAAAAACTAGATCAGAATGAGAGGTACAAATTCTTGGTGGAAGAGTTGGGAAAACCAGCATTTGACCTTCCCAAAACCCAAATCATTGCATTACTCAATGGACATGACTCACCTTGGTACGACCCTATCTATACTTATTCCAAAGACCAAGTGCTACCTATAGACTAATCTTGAGCCCAAAAATGAAATTTAATCTGACAATCAACCCGTTACATAATCCTTTCTGAAACATTGTATAGTAAGGGTCTTGATGGGACGTTACTTAGATGTCTAGAGGAAGAAGAGTCTAAGTTAGCTTTAAGTGAGGTTCACAAGGGCATTTGTGGGTCGCACTCAAGCAGATTAAACCTAGCCAAGAAGATCCTTCGTATGGGGTATTTCTGGAAAACCTTAGAGAAGGATGCTTGTAACTTTGTGAAGATATGCAACAAATGTCAATACCATGGTGACATGATACATGTATCGACACAAGAATTACATCCCTTTGTTACACCATGGCCATTCTATCAATGGGCATTTGACTTGATTGGTGTAATCTATCCACCATATTCCAATGAGCACAAGTATATCATCACCACTATAGAGTATTTCACAAAGTGGGTAGAAGTCGTTCCTTTAATCACAAGTATGGCAAACAGATTTCCATGTTCATATTCAATCACATCATTTGCAGATATAGTATCCCTCATTCCATAATCACAGATAATGGAAAATAATTCAAAAACAAAGATGTGGATGAACTTTGTGACACATTCCACATTACACATCCTCTTCATCCATTTATTATCCTCAAGGAAATGGACAAGCTGAAGCTACAAATAAGAACATTTTGAAAATCTTGAAGAGATCGGTCAATAAGTCAGGAAGAGATTGACATGTGCAAATCAACCTGGCATTATGGGCCTATAGAACTAGCATTCAGACACCTACAAGGGCTACGCCATATTCACTGGTTTATGGAGCCGAAGTTGTTCTACCTTTGGAGGTTGAAATCCCATCTTTACGAGTATCATTGCAAGGATTAACAACAAATGAGGACTATAGAGTTGCCCGGATTCAATAATTAGAGTTTCTAGATGAACACCAAATGCAAGCCTATGAGCACTTGAAAGTCTATCAGAACAGGATATCAAGAAACTACAATAAGCATATCAAACTAAGAGTCTTTCAAGTAGGTGACTTAGTTGTTAGGAATGGGAACACTAAGAGGGGGGGGGGGGGGGGGGGGTGAATCAGTGTTCACTATATTCTATCTTTTTACTTTAATCTTTAAACTGAAATTGAATGCTTAAGAACTAAAATAAACATTCACATAAACATGAAACATTAAATCAACACATGACACCAATATGGTTATGAGGAAACCCAAATAGGTAAAAACCTCGATGGCAATTGACACCCACTAATATTTTATACTACTATATTATGATCCTTGTTAGAAGATCCTTAACCCTGTTAGGAGTTGCTTTACAATGCTTTAAGTACAGTAGAACTTGTTAGGGATCAGACCCTGTTAGGATTCTTTTACAATAGTTCCTATTAGGGGAGAAGATGTACTATCCTAGAGCTCACTTCTCAAGTGGTGAAGGCTACAACCTTCTGATCTCAGATACACACTATATCTATAGGATGAACTGTCACTGTGACACTGCTTGTCAGATCAGTTCCTTTGATGCACCAATGATTTGACCTCTTGTAAAGCTCTAATACATCTTATACTATCTTCACATACTTCTTCTCTACTCATCATAACTCTATCTCAACTTCCATACCGAATACAATGGGCGCATCTCATATTTATATGCGCATACAAAATAAAGAACTAGGTCGGCCCTTAAACCTATTACATACAATGCTTCCAAATGAATTGGCTTAAGCATATTTACAATCAAACATATTTACATGTCAGAAACCTAATTACAATAAGCACATAGCCCTTACATCATTAGAATATAGTCACAACTCAAAATGATAACTGTCAGCTACTTACTCTGTTCTTCACTGGCACACACTGGCTGTGCAACTTCAACTGACTGTATCTTTCTCATCCTTTCATATTTGATTATGCGCTCATAGACTAAGAATGAATATAGTCTAACTAACTTAACTTCCAGGTTGCACACCATAACTTGGCCGTATGCATGTGCACTGATGCTCTGAGCTACAGGAACTCTATACACTATCTAGTCTTCAACACTTAACCAATTTTTGATCTTCTCATCAAGTGCGCTAATTCCAAACTACTATATGAATTTTTTTCCATAATGACAAAACTATATTAATTCATATCCATCAATATAGCTAACTTTCCAACAATCTCCCCATTTGTCATTGATGGCAACAAAGGAATATGGCCAAGTTGCTAACTATCCTTAATACAAAAAACTTTTTGTCATCTATACATATACTTATATTTCCCTATACATATTATGATCCATATTCTATACACAAATCCCCCTTTGACATTAATGACAAAGGTGTTTCAAAAAATTGTATCTATACACTCACTGAGGGAAAACATCCGAATATGCTATCTTTAGGTTCTAGATCTCCTTCTTCCAAAAAGTGATTAAAGAGTTTACTATCTAGAGATGGGTGCATAATGCATACTAAAGCTTCTCCATCTTCTTCAAGTCTCTGGAAGGACCTTGATCATATGTTACCATTGTGGTGTCTATGTCCTTGATGTTTTGATTGAGTATATCTAATGATGGTGCAAGAGCATTTCTGAGCTGTGTTTGCCTTGCCCTGATCTTTGACATTTCTTTTTCTTCCTGCTCAATCTTTTCTATTTGTCATTGGTATACATTATTACACATGTTTACATCAGTGGATGTGTCTTTCACTAAACTCTTGACTTGCTCAATCGTAGCTTATTTCTCTTTTATTTTCTTGAAGTGGGCATTAGTAAGCTTATCCTAATCCATGCATTCTACAATGATTTTTCTTCCTTGATCTACAAATTCTTTCAAGGATGCTTGACCAGTCTTGAGTGAGCTAAGGTCAAGTGCAAAGTTTTTCACCAATTCATTTAGTCTCTTCTTTAGATACTTTTCTTCTACAACTAGGGATGCATATTCTTTAAGGCTTGAGAAATTACTTTTGAAAAGTGAGATGACTGTACTCACATCATCAACAGAGTGTATCTTTGACACTTTCTTATCCTCTGGCAATAGATTTTTCAAAATGTTTACTGATTCTACCAGGAGGGGATTCCTCGTCACTTTCTTTTCTTTGGCTTTCTCCATAGCTTAGATGTTGAACTTAATCATGTCTTCTTCTCTCCATGAGTCCAAACTGCATGTGTCAGGTGTCAAACTTGACAACAATGCCACTGAAGGAGTGATGGGAGTGCTTTCCATCACTTTTTGTTTCACCTTGGTTGACATTTCATTCTTTTTCTCACTTCCTTTTATCTTTTCTTTTTCTATCTTTTCTTCCTTTTTTTCTAATTTTTCTTTTTCTATTTCTTTTTCTTTCATCTTTTCTTCTTCGTTGTCATCATGAATCAATACTTCTTCTTGATGAGTGGGAGGTGTGTTGTTGCATAACATTTTAGCTTCTTGTGTGATCACAAAAGCTTCCTCAAACTTGTCCAAGTAATTGTATGTGGCCGCCATTGCAATCTCTACATTGTCAATGATTATTGTATCATCTTTTTGTGTATCTATCATGGGCGTAGACTTATCTACCTTTGTTTCAGTTTCTACTATAGGTGCTAAATACCGAGGACTTGTAAATGGTATATTGCTAGTCTCTATTGCTTTGTCTTGCTCACTAGGTGCTTGAGTGATGGGTGTAGAATTAGGTTTCATGTGCTACTCTAAGAATACCTTCTCAAAGGCCTTCTCTATTTCCTTAGATATCATCTCAAAGTCTTTGTTCATAATGTGTAGCATTCTAATCATTTTCCTTAAGTGCGACTTCACCAAATTCAATAACAATGTCTTTTCTTCAAAAGAACATACTGGAAGATTGGAATCAAGTGTTTGTTCCCTAATTCTGAAGTCTTCTTCAGTGGCTTGTCTCTTCAAGGTATCCATAATCTTCCATACCTTATCTAGGATAGCTGTCTTCAATTCAAGAACTATCTTCTTGAATTTCATCATGTGTTTGATCAACATCTCATGAATCTCTGACTTTTCAATTTCATGATATTTGTCATAAAACTTGGCTATCTAATCTAGCCTTCCTTCTTCTACTACTCTAGTCCTTAACACTTGAAGACTAGGTATGAATCCTACTACTAAAGATGGCTATACATTTTTCAATTTGTTTCTTGTGGCTCTAGTTGAAGGGTGACTTGTGGCGGTTTGTTTTCTCCTCTTGGGCGTCATAGGAGATACATCTATGGACTCAATATCAACTATAATAGTGGGCACATGACTAATATCATCAATTTTATCCTATTTATCCTTTGGATCATTAGTCTTCTCAATCTTTACCTTTTTCATCTTGGGATCATCAGACTTAGCTTCCACTGTGGATGCACTCTCAATTTCCAAAGCAATCTTTTCTTCCCTTGCTTTGTCTAGGTCTGATTGTTTTACTCCATGAATTCTGAGTATCTTAGACTTAATCTCTCAAAGTAATTTCAGTGGTTTCCTTGTAAGATATCTGTGGCATGGTTGGAATGGAATTGTCCAAATATGAATCTAATACTTTCCCAACTATGTGTAGATACATGTAAATGATCAAAGACCCACACCTGAATATCTTGGTCTTGTCATGCTTGATTGCCTTGACATTATGAATCAACTGTGTACACAAGATCTCATAGAGATTGAACTCCCCATCTTCCTTCACAAGTCTGATGGCTGCTAGAATTGTGCTCGCAGACACACAATTCATGTTGCTGGTGTGATGATACCTGTATCCAAGTATCATAGACATCAATTTGATGTCTACTTGCTCAATAGGCTCAATTTTCATCCCGTGCCTATCACTCCTTGATTTACATATTTTCTCAACAATTTTCTTGACATCCTTGCCTACTGGAAGGATGACACTTGTCTTTGAGAGCCCTATCATCTCATATATTAGGTGACTAGTAATTGTAACCAGCACATCACCTATCCAAAATAGGTCATCATGAATTCTGCTCAAAAGTATTTTAATCCATTTTGTCTCAGAGAGTTCATATGTTGTAGCATACTCTACTATGGGGTGATCATTCCACTTCACATATTCATCTAGGAAGGTTTTGTCTAGTTTTAACATTGTTTCCATGTGTGTCCTTAACTTGTCCAATCCTACTAGTTCCTTCTAGCAGTAGATGTAGGCCCTAATGTCTTCCACATGCATAACGCCCATAGGCGTGTGGGAGAATTCTCCCTCTAAATCATCTAGGGTAGACTTAAATGGATTCTTTTTGAACACATCTTTTCTTTTCTGCAACATCAAATACTATGGGAGTGGCCATCACTTACTTGAGTTATCACTTTCCAAGTGTTCTCCAAGATAATTTGAATACTTCTGAATCAGCATAGCGAACTAGGGTTTCTACAACCAATCAATTATCTTGCTAATCATGAATAGATCAATCTCCAAGTCTTCACAATAACTTCTAAGGCTCTTTCTACTCTTCAATCACTCTGAATTGGAATGCAATGAGTAATCAAACAACTTTCTATGTACTTAAAGTGAAAATTTCACCATTAATGCATGTCGCGTATACTAGGCTATCACTTCAAAATTTCCAACTTTTGTTATGCTAAAAATCAGTATGTGCGCTCTTGCACCAAGGTACCTTTATACTCTAAAAGCTTAAGTTCAAAGGCACATACTCTGAGAGTGAGTATACCAGCCACGTAAGGGTCTAGAGCTAAATTAGCTCCCCCTATGATCCTGAGGGCCATTCATCCAAATGTAGAGGGTGTGTACAGTGTGGATGCATCCAATACATTCCCATCAACATTGTCCTTCTTTCCTTTTGTCCAAATGAAGCTCACATCCTCTGAGGCTTTCAAAAACTTGACTTCTCCTTTGGGATCCAAAATTGGTTCTTTGACCTTTTTAGGGCTTTTCTGACCTTGGGTCCTTTATCTACAGAACTTTGAGATATGTCTAGCCCTCTTACAAGAGTGAAAAATGACTGGAGGTCTTATATTTCTCGGTGCATTGACATGAATCACCATTCTCCATTGCCTCGCTGAGTGACCATTATAGTTACATATCTGACATATAACATTCTAAGAATTTCTTACATTTGTGTAATTCTGATTTCTTTGATCATGCTAAATCTTTTTCTTCTTACTAGTCTTGCAATTCATAGCTCTATGACCAAATTTATTGCATGTATAACAGTAACCATTAAAAGGTCTTACCTCTGTACAATTCCTTGCAATGTGTCCATGCTTATTACATGCAAAACAAGTGCATTCTACTTGCTTGCATTCATTCTTAGGTGGTCCACCATTATCTTTGGTTTGATCTTTAGTCTTCTCAGTATCAATAGGGTCTTTTTGTGTATCCTTTCTTGCTCGCATGTTGTTAGTCTAATTTTGTGCTTCATTATATCTAATACAGCTAGTGTCTCCTTTGGTTTTTCTTGCATACAACTCAGATTCTATCAAATTAGAACTGGTGTGTAATTTGTCAATATGATTATTTGCTTCTTTCAATTCGGACTCCAAGATTTCTTTACTATTCCTTGGTTCCAAGATTTCCAAGTTAGCTTGCCTTATTTCCTCATTGAGTTGAAGGTTCTCTTCGACTTGTTCATTATAGACTTCTTGATTGTTGATCAACTTATCATCGAATTTTTCAAGTAGTTCTTTTAAAGATGCATTGCCTTCATTCAGCTTCTTGACCTTTGCTTCTAGATCATTGTTAGAGCATTCTTTGAAATCCTTTCTTAGCCTTTTGATAACTAATTGTGCATCACTGACCTTTTCTTTTAGTTCTTCACTTTCTCTTTCTAATTTGTCCAAATCTTCAAGGGCAACTTCAAGATTTCTTTTCAGATGTTTCATTTTTTCTTTGTCCATGATCTCCTCTAGTGGTTAAACTTCTTTCCTAAGGACTAGAGCTCTGATACCAATTGTTAGGAATGGGAACACTGAGAGGGGGGGGGGGGGGGTGAGTCAGTGTTTACTATAGTTTGTCTTTTTACTTTAATGTTTAAACTGAACTTGAATGCTTAAGAACTGAAATAAACATTCACATAAACATGAAACATGAAATCAACACATGACACCAATATGGTTACGAGGAAACCCAAATAGGTAAAAACCCCATGGGAATTGACACCCACTAATATTTTGTATTAGTATATTATGATCCTTGTTAGAAGATCATTAACCTTGTTAGGAGTTGCTTTACAATGCTTTAAGTACAATAGCCCTTGTTAAGGGTCAGACCCTATTAGGAGTCTTTTACAATAGTCCTTGTTAGGGGAGAGGATGCACTGTCCTAGAGCTCACTGCTCAAGTAGTGAAAGCAACAACCTTCTGATCTTAGATACACACTATATCTACAGGATGAACTGTCATTGTGACACTGCTTGTTAGATCAGTTCCTTTGATGCGCCGATGCTTTGACCTCTTGCAAAGCTCTAATACATCTTATACTATCTTTGCATACTTCTTCTCTTCTTATCACAACTCTATCTCAACTTCCATACTGAATACAATGGGCACATCTTATATTTATATGTGCATACAAAATAAACAACTAGGTTGGCCCTTCAACCTATTACATACAATGCTTCCAAATGAATTGGCTTAAGAATGTTTACAATGAAACATATTTACATATTAGAAACCTAGTTAAAATAGGCACATAGCCCTTACATCATTAGAATATTGTCACAACTCAAAATGATAACTGGTGGCTGCTTACTCTATTCTTCACCGGCACACACTGGTTGTGCAACTTCAACTGACTGTATCTTTCTCATCCTTTAATATTTAATTATGTGGTCATAGATTAAGCATGATTATAGTCTATTTTAACTTCTAGGGTGCACACCATAACTCGGTCGTATGCACGTGCACTGATGCTCTGAGCTATAGGAACTCTGTACACTATCCAGTCTTCAACACTTAACCAATTTCTTATCTTCTCATCAAGTGCACTGACTCCAAACTACTATATGACTTTGTTTCCATATTGAAAACACTATATTAAGTCATATCCATCAGTATAGCCAACTTGCCAACATTAGTACTAAGAGAAAACCCTAAAAATCAAGCCAAAAGAGAAAAGAAGGGTAAATGGGAGGCTAATTGGCTTGGTCTGTTCATCATTGTTTCTTCATTTGGAATGGTAACTTATAAATTAGCGGATTGTGATGGAGAAGAGCTACGAGAACCTATCAATAGCATCCATCTAAAGAGGTTCTATACATGAGGTAGATGAAAGAGTATAAAGAGTATCAGATGAAAAGCATCATATTTATTGTATCTAGTCAAAAGAGATCTTGAAAATCCAAAAAAAAAGAGAAAAAAAAAGAAAAGAAAAAATGAAAAAAATTGAAAAAAATTGAAAAAAAGAAAAAAGTGCCTTGGTGAAAACCTAGCAATAGGCACCTTGCTAGCGAAAAAAGAGAAAAAGACCCGAAAGGTGAAAAGTTGGTAATCAAGCACCTTTTGTTCCCTTAATTCATCTCCTAGTTGCATGTATACATATTGCATTCCCAACATGTCACTTGTAAATCTTCATTGCATCCGTCATTTGTGCATAGTCATAATAAAACCTGTTAGCTGCTTTGTTGCATTGCCTATTTGCCCTAAGTTTGTCACACGATCACATTTATCACTTGGGGGCAGGAAAGGATTGGATTTTTGGTACAAATAGATTCAATTAGTGCTACATTCGGTCACATCAGAGAGAATTATCAAAGCTTTAGAAGAGAGAGATTTTTATTGAACCTTTGATGGATATCATTGTTCACACCCAAGTATGTTGATCCTACAACTTGATCCTTGAGCCTTCATTGACTTTATTATTTGGGATTAAAAATCAACAACACTTTAAAGATCAGAATGTTTGGAAATCCTATTTGAAAATCTTGATACATTGCAAAACACTTGAAGCTTTCTTTTGATAATGTTTATTGAAATGACTTTTATCAATTTTTTTTAGCTAATCGATGATGTTTCGACTAGATTGGCAATGATGGAGACATGATATTTTCTTGCCTTTGAGTGACTATCTTGAGGGAGATCCATCTGTTAGCACCTAAATTTTTTTTTCATGGCTATATAGTTTTCTTTGGTCTCTGCAAGTGTTTTCCCTACCTCTGGCCTTAAAACCTAGGTCTAAATTCATAATTATAGCCATTGGAGGAGGAAACCCTAAATTGTCTTGGCCAGGTTCTAATTTGTCATTACCTTTTTTGGGCCACTTAAGTGATTTATAATGCATGTGCCCTTTGCATTGCCCAGTTAGTCACCCAGTCTCCAAATAAAATGGTCATATTCCTTTCAGTCTAGCGACTCCCCGAAATGCTTTAGTCACACAATCTCTCAATGTTTGAAGAATATTCCATGTCCTTTTGAGACTTAACTATTTCCCTTTGGTTGCTAGATCTCCAGATATGAAGTGGCGGTGTATTCCTTGCAGTCGCCAGATCTCTGAATCCTCAAGCTATTACATTTTCATTCAGGGATCTTGCGACTGTGTGTTCATGCAATCTCTTATTTCCTGGTGGTTTCCTGTTAGCCTTCAGTGACTTGGCAAACAGTTATTCTTTCCTTCAGTTGCTTGATCTCGTGATTTGACGGTCAGGCCCTTTAACTTTCTAAGATTGAGTGAGGACTATTGATGAGATGTTGATCGTGTGGTTGGTGCTAAATCTCCAGATCTAACTGAAGGTTAAGAAATTATTTAGCGACTTGGAGATTTCCTCAGTTGCATGTTCTCAGGGTTTAAACCTAGTTAATAAAAAGATTGTGAGACTCAGTGAACCTCATTGTCACTGAATCTCCAAATTATGTGGGGTTAAGTTGAAGTTAGCATCTAGTTTTCCCTAATAGTTAAGTAATGTATTCGGTGATCTAGTGACTATATAGTCTCGGAGTCTCAGGTTCCTGACGGTTAAGTGGAAAACCTCCAGCGATTCAGTGACATAGTTAGTCTCCTAGTCGCTGAATCAAATAGTTAAGTCATAAAATCTCTCGGGACTTAATATGGACTATAGGATGGGATGAAGAAGAAGGAGATCGATGACAGTCATGAAATCTCAGAAAGAAAGTTGAATAGTCAAACGGTTGTCATGATTATGAGACTCCTCGTTAGTCCTTGGATCTCTAGGTCACCAAATCGCCAGATGGAAAATTTGGAGGAGCTCTTGTAGTCACCAAATCGGGGAATGAAAGTCTATTTAGTGACTAGAAGATAGGCCTTAGTCACGTGATCTCTAGATAATGTCAAAGGGTTAAATGGTGGTTTATCTTTCCTTCAGTCGTGAGGTCTCCTGATCTAAATGCTGTTAGCAAATCTATTGCGTGACTTGGAATTTATACAGTCACGTAGTCACCAGATATACCAAGGTTCAAGGTGGGTCGGGCTTTGAATGGACAGTTGGCAGATGTCAGAGGTGACCGAGTACTTGTAAGAAAATAGTGTGGTGATAGGTGGCACTAGGTGGGCCCATGTGTGGGGCTTAGTCTCCAAGTCTCGTGATCAAAAAGGAATATTCTAAAAGATTAAGTGATCATGAGATTTGCCTTTGTTGGTGAGTCTTAGGATGTTTTTGAATATTCTCTTGAGGTCTTGAGACTTAGCGATAGCCGTCTGATGGCAGATATATCAACACTAGTCGTGTAATCTCTTGATTGTATCACAGTTAAGGAAAAGGTTATGAGATTATGAGACTCTGCAGTTGCTGATTCTCTAAAAGGTAACTAAGGTTAAAGAAGATGACTGCATGATCTCGCAATTAGGGAAAAATGTAAACTAGGATTCCTATTAAGGTTAAGCTATGAAACCCAGGAAAAGTGAGGAGATCTGACGGTCGTGATATAAAGTTGATCTAGCTTTGAATGCTAGCCGTTGATATGTTGTCTGGCACCATAAAGTAGCCATTTCTTCAAGATTCAAATACTTTAGGGGTTTCAGCGATGAAAGGACTGGAATTGAATGCTTAAGTGGCTAGATCTGGTAGATATGATTTTGTCAACTGCTACGGCATGGTCCAGAGAGTCTGATGATTGATTGTAGAAGATTTGTACCATGAGGGAATGGGTAGGTAGTTTCTCGAGGCATGTTGTAGGTGAGTGATCAGATTGATAAACAAGGTAAATTCATGATCTTTGGTACGTTGCTCTAAAATTTCTCATAAATGAGGATCATCCTTGGATCTGGTCTCTTGAGGTTGCCTAGGTTTTCACCCCTATAATAAATTTGGATTAAATCTGGTTGGTTTGGTGGGTGAAAACCCTAACCCTTACCTTAGTCATCCATAGCTTGTTGCATCTGGATTTTTTTTTGGGATTCCAAGATGACTAGTGGTATATATTGTAGCTATTTTTATTTTTGAGGGGTTCTAGTTATTGGTAATCTAAGGGGTTCCAATTTGCCTGGTTCCACGAATGTTCTTCCCTATAAATATTTCCTTCTCTGCATATAGGGTGTTCCCTCTTTCCTTTCTAGTTTGGAGAAAATAATATAAGTTGCAATGGTCTATCTTATGTATGAGATTTCAATATATTTGTATTGCTATCAGATTGTCTCAATTTGAGTCTTAAACTTGTTGATTATAGCATCAAGGGTGTTGTGATCTTTTTATTTGCATTTCCAAAGAGTCTACAATAGAGTTGTTTTCGCAGAAGCAACTAGGTTTAGGACTACTTTTCAGATGTGTATGAGCTGGGGTATCAAGGGTATTTCATGCTTGTCTTTCAGTGGATGATGATTAATGTATTACTTGTTTATAGGTCTCTTCTAAGGGGAGGGCTAAAATCCTTTGAATAGGTGATAGCATATCTGGGTACATAGGTGGATTGTTGAAGTGAGATTTGATCAGTGGTGTATGTTTGGTGTAAGGCACTAACATATTAGGATGGATTGTCTTCTTGTTTCATAGATCTATGTTGCAGTGAGGTATTTGACTCTGTTGCCCATTGGATAAGGCACTGGTCTATGAGAGACTTAGGGTATTTCAGGGGTCCATTCAACCCAAAATTTAAATCATTCAAAGTAAAGCACCACCTTTCCCTTTCATGTTGTTAGAGTAGGTTTCTAGTTTTTAGACTCATTCCATGCAAGCAGGTTATTGCATAAGGTTATGGTATCATTGGGGTATAGGATACCTACAAGAGTCTGAAGGCTATTCCACAATAATCTATTTGTAGGCCTTTTGTTTATCAAGAAGAGTCATGAGTGTGTAGATAAGGCAATACCCACTTGAGTGACGTGGAGCTCAAAGAAGAAGGAGGATGCTCTCTATCCTCATCAATTGGCCCTTTTTCCCTGTCAGACTTTGGAGTGGAGACTAACTAGTTTTTCATCATAGTGTAAACCTGACACTGTGTGGAAATAGTGAAAGCCAACACCATCAACTTAGGTGAATTTGTCTAATGACATGGTCATCAAAGAACCATCGAGGACTATCACATAAGTGGAGGATTGACCTTTGCTTGTTTACGCAAATGGATACCTTGGCTATTTAGATCTTCCATATCTTAATACCAAAATCCACTTGCAACATTGAATCCATTGAAACCGATGTTCATACTCCCATATTTGGTTATTCAACTAGTGAGGGTTGTACTAGTTTCCAAAAGAGGTTACCAAAAGCGATGAAAAGTGGTATTCATATCATCATGATGTGGTTAGTGATGGTTGTACTTTCTTTAATGGTCCTACAATGCTCAATGATGAAAATATTTCCCTATGGCATTTATTTTGCTAAAAAGCTAGTGACACTTAGTTGCATTGCATTGCATTTTCATGTTAGATTAAGTGCATGTTTGTAGTTATTTTTCCAAGGGAAAATGGGTTTAGTTAATCAGCTTGATCAAAAAAATTAAAAAAGGGGGTTCAATTAAATGTTTCATCCTTGATTCAAATCAATCATGTGAGATTATCATTTTCATTCATCCATAGCATTAATCATTATTCATTATCCATATATCTAAGAAAAGCAAAAGAGAAAAATCCATTCATCACATATCATTTGCATACATTAATTATAGAATTGCATACATCAAAAAAATAAAAAACATAGGGGCATTTATATCCATATTTCCATAATAAAACATTTGCATCCATACATTGAAAAGAAGAAAAACATATCAGAAATTCATAATCATTGCATCCATCTATCTATATCATACATGAGAAACATTGCATCCATAGCATAATCAAAGTAAATGCATCATAAAACATCAAATAGTGGCATATAAAGATAATCTCACATGTACACATCAAGAGAATCAAGGAAGTATATCATCATATAAATGTTCATAACATCAATGATCCATCAAATCAGTATAGCAAGATACAATGTCATCAATAGAGTGATACATCCAGTTTCGATCAATAAGCATGAAACATGATACAAGTCATCAAAATAAGGAGATCCATAAATCAATAATCAAGATCCTGTGGCACCACCAGATCCATTGCTAGTACCTAATCCATCTGGACCCCCATCACCTGGTCTATCCTAAGTAGGAGTCTGACTAGTGCTAGCCATACTGGGCCTCTATGTCACAAAGGTCATAAAATGTAGCATCATAATAGCCACCTGGTCTAATTGGCCAACAATAGTGGATACATCTATCCATGATGATTGAACATCCCATGATAGAGTGTCAATACTAGGAGCAGCCTAAGATAACTGACCCATACCTGAGACTGAGGAACCTATGGAGGCACCTGCTGTACCAAAATTTGATCCTATTTTGCCAATGCAACCTGCTATAATTGAACCAAAGGATCCTATCCTCCAAGAATCTTTCTAGTAGCCTCAATGTGTACCTATCTCTGGGCCCTCTATTATCTATGTTGTCCCTATACTAATGCAGCTCTAGGAACAAACCTAGGTCCCTGCTGTACCTACCTAACATCTCTAGCCCTATCCCTAACATGTCCACCTCTCACCCATGGCCCATCTTTTCCTTGACCCATAATCTAAGGATCTCTTTGTCCTCTCTGAGCTCATCATCTTCGATGTCTCCTCCTGCCACCACCATCCCCATCACCATCCCCACCATCATCCCCTCCATCATCATCATCTGATCTCTCATCATGACCAGGGATAGGCTTTGCTAGATCTATAAATCAAAGAAATCTATTTCGAGCCCACTAGTCTCTATACTCATGTGACATACCGACATCTGCAACATCTACAAGAAAATCCCATCTACAGTACTCCAACCTGGAAAACTAATCACAAGAAAATTGAAAATCAATCTAGGGACCCCACATAGATCACTCTGCCTGAACTTAAGCATATAGTGTCATACCCTATGGCATATCCTAAATCCTATGGTACTGCCTGGAAACTAGACTGAAGCAAAATTGCTCAATCTTAGTCATAGATCTACCAATCATCAATCGAGGAGCAAACATATATGGGAGCTCATCATCATCCTCCCTCCATCTCTCACAACCTATATATGGTCACCAATGGACCTGATCAAGATCATCAATAACCCGACACCAATACTCAAGCTTTCCCAGATGATGCTGGACAACCATGCCACCATATAGAAATGCATAAGGGAAACCTCACTGACAGATTCAATCTGACACTAGCCTAGTGATGGGAAGATGCTGCAACACACATAAGTGCAAGATCACTGCACCTGCCGACAAAGATGCACTCGACCTATACACCACCTCATGAAAATTATGGTACAACTATGCAAGGATGCATGAACCCCAATCAAATCATCAAGGCTGTGCAAGAAAATCCTCTAAGATCTGGCCCCACCCAATAGAGAAACCATGACTTCATCGGTCGGGAAGCAGTAATCTTCCAATCAGAGCACCTAGAATTGCTAACAAAGTGGGAAATGAAGTGAACTATGCCCATGTGATCATATCATAATCAATGGTGTTATCTCCAAACACCCATCTACACACTGTACTATCATAAAAAGAGTCATAGTACACCATCTCTCCTTGACAAGGAATGTGCAACAATTGATAAACGTCCTCTGGCGTGATCATCATCTCTCCGAAAGGTAGATGGAAATTATTGTGGTCAGAGTGCCATCTCTTTGCCACAACTGTAAGGAGACCACAGTTCAGTTAAAATTATGGGATGTCAAGAAGGAAACTCGGGCCGCACAACTCAATGACACGATACTCTACTGGGGTCAAAGCCCGACCTAGATCGATGACCCACGATGCAATAGTCTGTATGTAAAGTTTACGGAAATGTGCCTATTTGGCAAAATCAAGTGAATCATATAAGTTTTCTATATCAGTGAATCATTTTAAGTCAATCTGTTCTATCTGAATCAAAGTATCAAGCAATGAAACCTAGTACCATTTGTTTGTGTCTCTATGTCTTGAGAGTGAATTATAAGTTATGTAACTATCAGTTTTCACATTGATCAATCAATCCTACCTATCAATCGTACCTATCAGTTTTTCTATCCTATCAGATTGACAAATAACATTCATTGGTACCATTATCCTAATATCCTAATCACTTGTTTTTTTAAACTACAACAGACCTAACTATCTCAGAAAATCAATCAATCAGTCAGAGTCATCAATTTTAATCAGAAAACCAAGTTTGAGTTTAAAAAATTTCAAAATCCTACAGGTGTCATTTGCCTATTACCATGTGGTATTTTACCTTATGTAGTAAATAAAAGATCATAAGAGGCACTTTATCAATCATACACATCACTTAATGTTTCACGCAACATTTTAGAACTATAGGTAGTACTTAATAAGGCCTAGGCGACATTCAAAACCTAGGGTTTTATACATATGAAAATATTTATCATTTGGCATGACAACCCTACTACTACGCGGTAGTTAAAAATAATCAAGCAACATTTTACCCTATCCTAAGCGACAGTTTAACACGTAGAGGCATCATTAAAATGTGTGGATGTGGTGTTTTACAAGCTTACACATCATTTAACCTATTTTATGTGGCATTTTGCAAAATTTAATCAATGACAACATGAAATAAATGCAATAAATGCAGAAAAAGAGTAATAAATGAACAAAGGAAGGTTTGAAATGACTGACAGGAGGTCCATAATCCAAAGGCCTCTAATAATGATGACCTCTCTCAAATCGATGCCCGTGAATGGGGACAACCATCACAATTAGGAAGTAAAGGATCATAGCAAAATCTTAGAAGTCAAAAGTGAAAATGAACAATAAATCTAGGTTTTTCAACCTATTTAAGCCAATTTGACCTAATTTAGAGGTAAATTTTGACCTATTGACCTAATGTCAACCTATCAATCAAACCGGGGCAATTTGTTGAAATCATTATCATCAATGTTTTTCAGAAATGAAAACATATTGAATCAATCAATCAATAAATCAATCAAATTTTTCAAATCATACAATCAATATGTTTCATTTCTGAGGGGGCATCAGAGTATCAAATCAAACATCATTGAATCTGGGGCATCAAAATTTTTTATTAGTGGGGCACATATCATTTTATCAAATCAAATCAGAGGCTTATCATATCAAGCAACAATCAATTTCATATCAGGTTATCAAATCAAATCAGTAGTGTATGAACAATCAGGACCTAAAAGCAATCAGGACTAAAAAATTTCTTTGAATCAATGAGCTTTGCACATCAATTCAAAGAGGGGCATTTGTAGACATCAAAAAATCAACAAAGTGCTTTAAATCATAAAAATGGTTCAAAATCATCAAAATGCTTTAAATCATAAAAAAGGATCAAATCAATTTTTAAATGGACATTTATAAATCAAAGTTGGATAAAATCATGAAATCAAAGGAGAAATTAAATAATGACATCAAATAATTAAAAACAAGCTTAATGGGATGAAATACACTATATAATTGATTTTAATCAATTAATTATATAGTTTTAAATCAAAAATAAAAATGAACCTATTCCCTACATGGCTAAATTAATTAATTGATAGACATTAATAAATCCTAATATCTTTCAACAAGAATTGAGCAACCAATGAAAATTGAGAACACAAAGCACATGGATCACTCAAAGGAATTGAATCTTGATCACACAAATTTAACTTTGAATCTCATCCACTCAATTTTGTCCTTTTGTCCAAAGCTTTAAGACAAACATTTAAATTCTCCCCCAATTTAAAAACATTGTAAAGTTTTTAAATCAACCTAGGCTAAATCATGATTACTTCACTCTACCCCCTACCCTTGGGAATTTACTATAAATAAGAGGCACTGTATGAGCATAAGAAGAAATTAGAGATTTGAAGAGTAAAGCATCCTTATTATAGTCAATTAATGAGCAATTAAGAGCATATTGAGAGCATTTATCATTTGCCTTTGCATTTTATCATAGCATAATGGAGAATTGTGAGCTAGATTAGGCATATTAGTATCATAGATTTCTCATTTTAGAAGTCTCACTAGTAGGGAATACAAAGCTGAGAGCTCTACTTACCACATCTAAGAGAACCATGAGATGTCATGGATGTTAAATGCATTTCTTAGTTAAAATTTGCATTGTATTTTCTTTGAATTGTTAGTTAATAATCCAAATTTCATGAAGGTGTTTCTCATTCACACACAGACACCAGGATTTATAGTGGAAACCCAATTTGGGAAAAACCACTTTGTAACATGTTACTGATATTTTTCACTCTTCTGAAGTGAGCTCTGTGAAAAGCCAACCCTATCAAAGGTTTACAAAACACATTGTTAGGTGTGAACCTGTTAAAGGATTTCAACCACCCTGTTAGGAGTGCGCCTTGTTAGAGGACTTAAGTACATTCCATTAGAATGCAACCTTGATTAAAAGATTTATACAATGACTATTAGGTCAACCTTTATTAAAGGATATAACTAATACAATGGTTAGCAAGTAGCATTAGTATTGATCTAAAAAACATACAACTCACTTTGCAAATAACAGATCCAATTCCATACAGATATGTTGGCTTACTAATTGAGTACCATTTTCATCTCCGTCATTGATCTGCTCAGAAATACCTTCAAGCAATCACAAATTTGATCAACTTCTTTACCTTCAACCTTTCCGCTATGTCAATCAATAACATCAACAACTCCAGCATCTCTCTCAACCTCATTCTTAGGCTATCTTATATCTCTTCAATAGATAGCTCTCTCTTTTTCCACTTAATCTCCTCTGTAGATCTTAGGTTTAGGTTGGATCCATCGAATCCTTCCAACATTTAAGTTCTTCATCCATCCTTCTAGAAACATCTTAAATCTCCTTATTAAAATCTTAATAAAATGATTTACTATGCATTAAATACTCCATACACTTTATAAATAAAGTCAATATGTTTTACATAATCCAAGAATTCAACTATGTCGGCTAGGAATCTGAATTCTTCCTCAAATGTAAATTAATGATGCTTGGTCAATACTGTGTTTAAGTCCTCGGTCATCACTGCGCAACTTGGCCACCTCTTCAATTTTCTCACTCGACAAATACTATCACTCGGCTAATACTGTCGCTCGGCAATAAAATGATGTTTGGTCAACACTGAATTTACTAGGCATATACTGGCTCTCGGTTGACACTAACATCACTCGGCTTAAACTAGATTAATTCACTTTTTCTTGGTTAAGTCTACTTGTTCAGTCTTTCTTCTGACTTAGATAAACAATACATTGTTTTATCATTGTGCCATATAATCAAGTACTCATTGAAGTATCAAGATAACTCAACCTTTCCCTAGGTGCTATTGTTACCAACCTTGACCTAATCCCTCTCATCAACTGATAGATATAATACTTTCTTAGATAGCAACTTGTCTTACCAATTAGGGTTTGACATCAGTGACAATGCAAAAATTGCTTCAATTATAGTTTCCAACAGTTTTGACAGTACTTATCATGATAGTTACAAACATCTAAACATCTGTTGAAGGAAGAAAAGATGAAATGAGATATCTACATAAGGAAAAGATGGATATGACAGATAAGGGTAAGGTAAATATTAGGTAACTTATTGGTGAGTCTATGGCTTTATATTGTTGACTTGAGCATATTACCTTAATTTATTATGAAGAAGAGATTTGAATTGAACAAGTCTATGTGGTTGGTAAATGAAGACTTTTGTATACACCAAACCAATGCAGTGTATACCGAGTGATCATAATAACAAGGTTAATTATCACCGACATATTTCAGTCTTAACAAAGTATGGATGAAAATATTAAATGCTAAGAACAACCAACTAAAATTGAAGAGCTAGATATTGTTATGATTTCGAGGTTAAGGATGAAATTAGTAATGAGATCCACAACTGACATAATTCAGAGATGATCTAAAGGATGAAAGTGAAACATGTTAGAGACACATATGTTGAGGAAGGTTTAAGTGGAAAAATGGATGAAGGAGATTAAGAGGCAAAATCTAATGGCTAATATGAAAATAGTTTACTTGTCTATTTAAGAGATATGAGTTTCATTGTTGACACATGTCAAATAGAAGGAGACTAAAGAGATTTCACGTGAAGATTTTATTCATGCATTCCTAATGAAATTGGTTACAGAAATAACTAAGTTGCAGACATTATCGAGCGTCAGATAACTATTTACCAAGTGAAGTAAGTTGAGAAATATTGAGGAAGTGAATTGATTAATGATCAAAGGATTTTATGAGCATAGCACAAATCTGAATATTTTCAATTGAGTTGTATTTGAATCAGATCACTACTGTATCAGTTTAACCACTGATTCAAAAAATCTCTTAAACGAGTGAACTTAACAATCTTATTGTACTACCCTATGACATTCGTTGAATGTAAAGTCTTATCTTTTTGAGCCCATAGTGAATGCTATTCAAAAGTTAACTGTTAGTGATAAATCCTCTAGATAGGTCACACCTAACAGTGTGCATTACAACCTTTAACAGGGTTGGCTCTTTATTGAGCTCACTTTAGAAGAGTGAATTATTTTGGGTTACTGGTCCCAGGTGGTTTTTCCCTTAGCAGGGTTTCCTAGTTAAATCATTGTGTAAGAGGGAAGTACCTAAGCTAAACAAAGATAACTTCTCGACATCCCAAAGTTGAATAAGGATTCACATATCTGGAATCAGAGAATCTGTTATACATTTACTTGACAATGACTAATTTAAACTAAATGTTGGACCTTTGAATCTTGATCAGTTGAGCGACCAACATGAACATAATATTACTATGATAGAGATTATTTCTGCTCTATCTAATGCTGAATTTGAGGATGTCAAGGATTGCACTATAGAGAAGAAAATGTGGGATAAACTTGCTCTAGTTTATGGTGGTGATGCATATGTAATGAGAGCTAGAGTTGAAAGCTTGAGAGGTAGATTTGATGACTTGAAGATGAAGGAAGGTGAGAACATCACACAATACTCAAACCAAATCAAAGATGTATTCAATGCTATCCGATGAGTAGGAGGTACTATTTCTAAATATATTGTGGTAAGTAAGATACTAAGAACCTTGTTGCCTATCTATGTAGTCAGAATATCTGCTATTCATGAAATGAGGTCTGCATCTAATAACACTCTTACTCTTGATAGTATGATTGGAAAGTTAACTACTTTTGAGCTGAATAATTATGACAATAGTGTTGTACCGAGTGTTGAGTCTACTTTTATGTCATCTCTTAAGATTGGTAAATCTAGCAGTAAGCATAATATAAAGAATGAAAGTGATAGTGATAGCGAAGATGAGTTTGATGAGCTTGAAGAACTTATGGTCCGGAGACTTAAAAAAGGTAAAGGAAGGTGTAAGGGAAAGTTACCTTTAGCTTGTTTTAATTGTAAAGAGATTGGCCATATTGTTGCTAGATATCCTAACAAGAAATAGGAAGAGAAAGACAATGATCGATCTACTGATGGAAAGTTTGCAGAAGGAATAATAGAGGAAATCAACACTACAATAGAGACAACCAAGATTACAAAGACAAAGGCAAAAAGGCATGTTATCTTGTTGGAGAAAAATAAGATGACACCGACACCGACACTAATGATGAAATTGAAGTGGTATTTGTTGCAATGAGAGATTATTCAAAAGAGGAGGAAAGTTATGTAGAAACATCCCTTATTTCTAAAGTTAGCAAGAATGATACTTGGATCCTTGATAGTGGCTGTACACATCACATGATTGGTGATGAAGATAATTTTGAACATCTTGAGCACTATAATGGAGGATCATTAAAAATGAGAAATGATACACCTTGTTTAGTGAAAGAAAAAGGCTCTATCTTATTGAATAACAGAATTAGATGTGAAAATGCATACTAGGTAAAAGGACTTAACTACAATTTGTTGAGTGTAGCACAACTGAATAACTCAAGTCACTGAGTTGCATTTGAAAGCAAGAAGGTGAAAATCTATGATGAAAATGGAAAGCTTGTCGGTACTGAGGACAATCAAAAGGTAATTTATTCTATCTTGACAATGATGAATCTTCTTTTTTACTGGTGAAGAATGAAGATTTTTGGTTATGGCATAAGAGGCTATGTCATGTAAACTTTTATAACATTATTAAGATCAGTAGAAAGAGAAATGTTAGAGGCTTATTGAGTCTAACCAAAACTAATCATGTTATGTGTAAAAAATGTCAGAAAGGAAAGATGACCAAATCAAGTTTTAAAAGTAAAGACTATTCATCTAAAGGTATTTTGGAGTTGGTACACACCGAATTATGTGGTCCTATGAGAACTCAAAGCTATTATGGTGAAAAATATTTTATTTTATTTTTTGATAACTATTCTAGGATGATGACAGTCATGTTCTTAAAAGAAAAATATGAGGCATTCAAATTGTTTAAATGGTATAAGGCTAAAGTTGAAAAAGAAACCAGAAAAGAATTGAAATGCTTAAGATCTAATAAAGGAGGTGAGTTTATTTCTGATGAATTCACTAATTTATGTAATGAGCATGAAATCAAAAGATAGGTTTTTGCACCTAGAACACTGCAGTAGAATCGAATTGATAAAAGGAGAAACCGATCCATTGTTGATTGTGCCAAAACATTGATGATTAAGAAAAATGTTGCACAAACGTACTGGAGACAGTCGGTTAGCACTGCAGTATACACCCTTGAACTGATTTCAACTGAAGAAAGACACAAACAAGACACCTCATGAGTTATGGTTTGGATATACACCAAATGTAAGTTATTTTAGAATCTTTGGTAGTAGGTGTTATATTATGAAAGATGATAGGAATGGTAAATTTGACTCTAAAGGTGATGAAGAAATATTTTTTAGGATATTCTACTAAGAGTAAAGCTTATAAATGTTTGAACAAGGCTACTAATAAGATGGTAGAAAATGGTAATGTAAAACTTGACAAGTTTGCTGAAAAGAATGATGAAGAAAGCATGTAGGAATCAGAAGACTATGGTAGGTTTACATATGTTGAAGATCTAGGCTATCTACCAAAGCCACAAGATGATTCCACCAAGCATCAAAAAAATGGTACCGAGAATTAGCAAATGCAAATCGAGAACCAGTAAGAAGCTACCGACAAGGAAAATGAACCTGAACCGAATGATGAGCAAAGATGAGAACAAGTGCTAGCAAGATTTTTAAGAAGATACCATCCACAAAATCAAATCATTGGAGATAAGAAAGCTGACACAATGACCCGAAGTAAGTTAATAAAAAACACATGCTTAGTTTGTGATTTTGAACCTAAGAATGTTAGGGATGCACATGAAAATGAGGAAATTGAACAGATTGAGAAGAATAAGACATGGACATTAGTACCCAGACCGAAAGATAAAAATGTAATTGGTACTAAGTGCATTTTTAGGAACAAGTTAAATGAAAATGGTGAGGTCACTAGGAATAAGGCAAGACTTGTATGCAAGGGACATGCACAAGAAGAAGGTATAGATTATGGTGAAACCATTGCACCTATTTCTAGACTAGAAGGAATCCAGATACTAATTGACATGCTACACATAAGGGATGAAAAGTATATCAAATGGATGTGAAATCAACTTTTGTAAATGAAATTATTGAGGAGGAGATCTACATAGAACGACCAGAAAGTTTGTTTGATCCAAATCAGAAGAACATGGTTTGTAGACTACACAAATCTTTGTATGGACTGAACCAAGCATAGAGAGCATCATATGAAAGACTACATGTTTATATTATCAGTATTGAATTTGTAAGAACTAGTGAAAATAATAATTTGTACATGAAAGGAGAATCTGATGATAATCTTTTAATTGCTGAGATATTTGTTGATGATATAATCTTTGGTGGACATGATCTAATTTGTAAATCTTTTGCTGATGAAATGAGAAAGTAATTTGAAATGCCTATGTTTGGAGAGATCAAATTCTTTCTATGTTTGAAGATTATACAACAGAATGATGGGATTTTCATCACTCAATCAAAATACATTAAAGAAGTATTAAAGACTTTTGGAATGGAAGATTCAAAACCAGTAGGAACGCCGATGGTAAATGGATGTAAGTTGACAAAGGATTATGAAACTACATAAGTAAATCAGGCACTATTCCGATCTATGATTTGAAAACTGATGTATGTGGTAGAAAGTAGGCTCGATATTGCACATGCAATTGGAATTGTGGCAAGATTTTTTGCCAATCCTAAAGATTCGCATATGGTTGTAGTTAAAAGAATTTTAAGATACTTGAAAAAGATAGAAGACTATGGTTTATGGTACACAATGGAAGGTAAATTTGAACTCCAAGTTTATACAGATGCAGATTGGGCTAGAAACATTGATGACCGAAAGAGCACAACTAGTGGAACATTCTTTTTAGGAGAAAGGCTTGTGACTTGGATAAGCAAGAAACCAACATGCATTTCTCAGTCTACTATTGAAGCAGAGTATGTTGTTGCTCTTGCAAATTGTTCAAATATTGCTTGGATTAAACAAGTGTTGGAAAGAATGAATGAGGTAATCACTGACCTAGTGATTATATATTGTGACAACACTAGAGCTATAAATATTTCTAAAAATCATGTGATGCATTAAAAAAAAAAGCATATATCTATTAAGTATCACTACTTAAGGGAACAAGTTCAAGAGAAGTAGGTGAAACTAGAATTTGTAAAAGAACAATTTGCTGATATCTTTACCAAACCCTTACCAAAGGAAACATTTGAATATTTGAGGACTACACTAGGGTTCTATCCCCTGTATACCAAACAACAGAGAATTACTTGGCTATTGAAGAGCTGTTTATTTTCTTTGGAATTTTGGTCAAAGGGAGAGAGACTGAATATGAAAAATTAGTTAGTAGAACAAAAAGGGAAGAGAGACTGAATATTGAAATATATGTTGCTGAGAACATATATGGATAAATATGAGAACTGAAAAAGATCAAATCCATAGTGAGAATCTGCATGGAATGTTGTTTTGTTTTGTAGTGATTAAACATATTAAATATCAAGCTAGAGAGAGCTTACCGAGCTACAACATTTACTTACATAGTTGTAGAATACATGTTTGGAATGTGTATGACATATTTTCATATTGCTTGTCTTTCCATCAATGCCAAAGGGAGAGATTAATGATCTACAACTGATTGACTATCTAGATAAACTAAAGGAACAATGATAAGAGATCACCGAGCTATTGAAGTGATATGTAAGATGATTAAATAAGTCAATATGTTGTTATTAATGTCAACTAGTTTTGACAGTACTTATCATGATAGTTACAAACATCTAAACATCTATTGAAGGAAGAAATGAGATATCTACATAAGGAAAAGATGGATATGACAGATAAGGATAAGGTAAACACTGGGTTACTTATTGCTGAGTCTATGGCTTTATATTGTTGACTTAAGCATGTTACATTAATCTATTATGAAGAAGAGATTTTAATTGAACAAGTCTATATGGTCGGTAATTGAAGACTTTTGTATACACCGAGCCAATGTAGTGTATACCAAGTGACAGTAATAACCAAGTTAATTATCACCAACACATTTCAATATTAATCGAGTATGGATGAAAACATTAAATGATAAGAACAAACGACTGAAATTGATGAGCTGGATATTGTTATGATTTCGACATTAAGAATGAAATTAGTTATGAGATCCACGACTGACATAATTCAGAGATGATCTAAAGGATGAAATTGAAATGTGTTAGAGACACATCTGCCAATGAAGGTTTAAGCAGCAAAATGGATGAAGGAGATTATGAGGCAAAATCTGATGGATGATATGAAAATGGTTTACTTATCTATTTAAGAGATATGAGTTTCATTGTTGAAACATGCCAAATAGAAGGAGATTACAAAGATTTGACGTGAAAATTTTATTTATGCATTCCTGATCAAACAGGTTACAGAAAGAACTGAGTTGCAGACATTACTGAGTGTCAAAGAACTATTTACCGAGTGAAGTAAGTTGAGAAATATTGATGAAGTGAATTGATTAATGATCAGAGGATTTTATGAGCATAAAATAGATCTAAATAGTTTCAATTGAGTTGTATTTGAATCAGATTAGTAGTATATCAGTTTGACCATTGATTCAAAAAATCTCTTAATCGAGTGGACTTAATAGTCTTATTGTACTACCCGATGAAATTTATTGAATGTAAAGTGTTATCTTGTTGACCCCAAACTGAATGCTGGTCAAAAGTTAACTATTAGTGATAAATCCTCTAACCAGGTCACACCGAACAATGTGCATTGTAACCTTTAACAGGGTTGGCTCTTTACCGAGCTCACTTAAAAAGAGTGAATTATTTTGGGTTACTGGTCCCAGGTGGTTTTTCCCTTAGCAGGGTTTCCATGTTAAATCATTGTGTCATGTGTTATGATTATTTTTCTATCATACTTTACATACTGCATAGTTGATTTAGTGAGTAATCACAATTTGGATAATTATTGGTATTCGATAAAGTCAATAGAAAAATTGATATTTTATGTTACCGAGCTACATAAATTATTGAAATTGTTTTGTAAGGTACATCTTTGGGTATGGGACTGTGGGATAACTCATTCACCCCCCTATCCTTTATTCTAACATGTTGTTCAAAATTTTGGAAAACCATTAATAAGGATATGCATGTTTAATTAAAAAGTTTACCAAAATAATAGAACAATGTGTAATTTATTGAAACTAAAAGAAATAGGTATAGATACCAAATCGAATCTACAGTTTTCTAATGCATATTTGGTCCACTTCTGAAAGTGATTTTAAATAATTATCCTCTTTTTCTTATCCCTATTCCATTTTAATAGAAATTGATATTTGTGAAAATGGATAGATTTGTATTTAAAAATAATAAAATAAAATGTTCAAAATATATAATCAATAGGATTGAAGATTTAAAAGTACAAATACCTAGTGTTCATTCTAGATTGCAGGCAAATCTCAAATTGGTGTTTTTGTATGTTTATGTGAATCTCAAATTAAATCTTTAAAAGAGAAAAACCATGATAAACATATTTTTTTCATTTTGTTCATTAGTTATTAATTATAATATCTTTTATTATTACTTGTCTTACTGTTTTAATAATATTTTTTAAAACAATAAAATAGATAGATTAATAAAAGAATATAGTATTCAAATTTATTCTTATAAAAGGAAGATAATAATAAAATATAGATTCACATTTTTTTAGTAATAATATTAAAATAAATATGTTTTTTTAAATTTTCAAGCAATGCACTGTACAATATTGGACCTTCAAGGGTTTGTGTAAATGAAGTATCCATAAATAATTTTAAAACAAGAAAATTTCTTTCAAAAGACCCTTTTTTAAATGTAGTAGTTGGATGGTGTCTTCAAACCATTGAATTTCTAAGTGACGGTTAGATTGTGTCCACAATTTGTCATTTCCTTCTTGGGCTACTTTTATTTTAAAATTTCTTTAGGGGATAGTTAGATTTTTTTTGTGATTTAAGCTTTTAAGAATCTTACTATTTGATATGAAAAGTTTCTATCTATTTATAGAAGATTTTAATGGATTAAGTACATATTACTTTTTCTCAATACATTGGGCTAATGATGAAGCAATGGTCATTCGTTGGTTTGTTTCCCTAGCTTTTAGAGTGTGTAATGTGTAGCCAAAGTTGGGGTAATATATTAATATTGAGAAAAATTTACAAAACAATGACAACATATAGCCATGAATATTCTAGGATGGTCATCAGAGAATATGCCCATCCATTACATTTTACCAAAGTGAATATAGTCCAAAAACCCATAAACAATGAAAGTCATCTAAAGATGATAGAAATGTCATTAATATGAATGTATTATAATCCTTCAAGATAAAATATTAATTTACCCTAAGAGAACAACATCAACACTAAAAAAATCTCTAAAAGGTTTAAGTCTTTCAATCCATAGTTGGGGAAAATAGATTAAAATTACCAAAAAGACTTACCTCGATCCTAAATCTCCATCATAAAATTTATTAAGAGAAAATGACCTTTGCAAAAGTATCAATCCACATAGGGTTAGAATCAGTGTCAATCCCCACCACATGATGAAGGAATTAACTACTAATAATAGGGCATTGTTGGTGATGAGCCAATCCTCACTTTTCAAATGGAGTAGCAAAGGCTACTTGACCACTTGAATGTCTAGATAAAATAATTTGGTTTTGTAGTTGGACCAAGGAATCCCCACAACTAGCTCAATTAGAACCAATATATCTATATCATCCAACAAAATCTCCTCCTTGAAGACCTACATTAGTAGAAGCAAAGATTGCACCTTAGGTTCTCACACATCTAACAATGAAGAAAGGAACCAAGAGGAAATGCTCATATTGACCTAGTGTCTATTAGTCAAGGTTAAAGGTTCTCTACCAAGAACCATTTAGATGGCCTCCATCATTAGAAAAGTAGGATTCTTCTAGGTCGCCTAGAGTCACTAATTTGTTACATATCCAAGGAAGGACATTTTCCTTTTGTCACTTCAAATCTTGATAGGATTCTCCATCACTTTGAATTAGTAAGTCTTTCTACCTTAGTTTATCACTTAAATAGAAGGGCTAATCCAATCCTAACACATAATTATTAAGGTCTACTCAAAGAACTCCTTTTATGGAAAATTAAATCTTTCATACTTCTTTTTTTAGATTGTAGAAATGCCAATGGTAAGTGGATGTAAGTTAACAAAGGATGATGAAACTACATAAGTAAATCAAACACTGTACCAATCTATGATTGGAAAACTGATGTATGTGGTACATAGTAGGCCCGATATTGCACCTACAATTGGAATTGTGGCAATATTTTCTGCCAATCCTAAAGTTTCACATATGGTTGTAGTTAAAAGAATTTTGAGATACTTGAAAGAGATAGAAGACTATGGTTTATGGTACACAATGGAAGGTAAATTTGAATTCCAAGTTTATACAGATGCAGATTGGGCTAGAAACATTGATGACTGAAAGAGCACAACTGGTGGAGCATTCTTTTTAGGAGAAAGGCTTGTGACTTGGATAAGCAAGAAACCAACATGCATTTCTCAGTCTACTGCTGAAGCAGAGTATGTTGTTGCTATTGCAAATTGTTCAAATATTGCTTGGATTAAATAAGTGTTGGAAGGAATGAATGAGGTAATCATTGACCTGGTGATTATATATTGTGACAACACTAGTGCTATAAATATTTTTAAAAATCATGTGATGCATTAAAAAACAAAGCATATATCTATTAAGTATCACTACTTAAGGGAAAAAGTTCAAGAGAAGCAGGTGAAACTGGAATTTGTAACATCTAAAGAACAATTTGCTGATATCTTTACCAAACCCTTACCAAAGGACACATTTGACTATTTGAGGACTACACTAGGGGTTTGTCCCCTATATATTGAACAACAGAGAATTTCTTGGCTACTGAAGAGCTATTTATTTTCTTTGGAATTTTGGTCAAAGGGAGAGAGATTGAATATGAAAAATCAATTAGTAGAACAAAAAGGGAAGAGAGACTAAATATTGAAATATATGTTGCTGAGAACATATATGGAAAAATATTAGAACTGAAAAAGATCAAATCCATAGTGAGAATCTGTATGGAATGTTGTTTTGTTTTGTAGCGATTAAACATATTAAATAGCTAGCTATAGAGAGCTTACCGAGCTACAACATTTACTTACATAGTTGTAGAATACATGTTTGGAATGTATATGACATATTTTCATATTGCTTGTGTTTCCATCAATGCCAAAGGGAGAGATTGATGATCTACAACTGATTCAATATCTAGATAAACTGAAGGAATAGTGATAAGAGATCACCGAGCTACTGCAGTGATATGTAAGATGATTAAATAAATCAATATGTTGTCATTAATGTCAACTAGTTTTGACAGTACTTATCATGATAGTTACAAACATCTAAACATTTGTTGATGGAAGAAAAGATGAAGAAATGAGATATCTACATAAGGAAAAGATGGATATGATAGATAAGGATAAGGTAAACATTGGGTAACTTATTGGTGAGTATATGGCTTTATATTGTTGACTTGAGCATGTTATATTAATCTATTATGAAGAAGAGATTTTAATTGAACAAGTCTATGTGGTCGGTAATTAAAGACTTCTGTATACACCGAGCCAATGCAGTGTATAACTAGTGACAGTAATAACCAAGTTAATTATCACCAACACATTTCTATATTAACTGAGTATGGATGAAAACATTAAATGCTAAGAACAACCAACTGAAATTGATGAGCTGCATATTGTTATGATTTCTAGGTTAAGAATGAAATTAGTTATGAGATCCACGATTGACATAATTCAGAGATGATCTAAAGGATGAAATTGAAATGTGTTAGAGACACATCTGCCAATGAAGGTTTAAGTGGCAAAATGGATGGAGATTATGAGGCAAAATCTGATGGCTGATATGAAAATGGTCTACTTATCTATTTAAGGGATATGAGTTTCATTGTTGAAACATGCCAGATAGAAGGAGACTACAAAGATTTCACATGAAAATTTTATTCATGCATTCCTGATCAAATTGGTTACATAAAGAATTGAGCTATAGACATTACCGAGCGTCAGAGGACTACCGAGTGAAGTAAGTTGATAAATATTGATGAAGTGAATTAATTAATAATCAGAGGATTTTATAAGCATAACATAGATTTGAATATTTTCAATTGAGTTGTATTTGAATCAGATTAGTACTGTATTAGTTTAACCATTGATTTATAAAATATCTTAATTGAGTGGACGTAACAGTCTTATTGTACTATTGCATGAAATTTATTGAATGTAAAGTGTTATCTTGTTGACCCCACAATGAATGCTGGTCAAAATTTAACTGTTAGTGATAAATCCTCTAACTAGGTCATACCTAACATTGTGCATTGTAACCTTTAACAGGGATGGCTCTTTACTGAGCTCACTTTAGAAGACTGAATTATTTTGGGTTACCGGTCCCAGGTGGTTTTTCCCTTAGCAGGGTTTCCATGTTATATCATTGTGTTATGTGTTATGATTTTTTTTCTATCATACTTTACATACTGCATAGTTGATTTAGTGAGTAATCACAGTTTGGATAATTACTGGTATTCGATAAAGTGAACAGACAGATTGATATTTTATATTACCGAGCTGCATAAATTATTGAAATTGTTTTGTAAGGTACATATTTGGGTATGGGACAGTGGGATAACTAAATCACCCCCTCTCCATTATTCTATCATGGTGTTCAAAATTTTGGAAAACCATCAAGAAGGGTATGCATGTTTAATTAAAAAGTTTACCAAAATAATAGAACAATGTGTAATGTACTGAAACTAAAAGAAATAGGTATAGATACCAGATCGAATCTACAGTTTTATAATGCATATTTGGTCCACTTTTGAAAGTGATTTTAAATAATTATCCTCTTTTTCTTATCCCTATTCCATTTTAATAGAAATTGATATTTGTGAAAATGGATAGATTTGTATTTAAAAACAATAAAATAAAAATGTGCAAAATATATAATCAATAGGATTGAAGATTTAAAAGTACAAATACCTAGTGTTCATTCTAGATTGCATGCAAATCTCAAATTGGTGTTTTTGTATGTTTATTGAATCAGATTAGTACTGTATCAGTTTGACCATTGATTCATAAAATCTCTTAATCAAGTGGACTTAAGAGTCTTATTGTACTACTCCATGAAATTTATTGAATGTAAAGTGTTATCTTGTTGACCCCACAATTAATGCTGGTCAAAAGTTAACTGTTAGTGATAAATCCTCTAACTAGGTCATACCTAACATTGTGCATTGTAACCTTTAACAGGGTTGGCTCTTTACCGAGCTCACTTCAGAAGAATGAATTATTTTGGGTTACCGGTCCCAGGTGGTTTTTCCCTTAGGAGGGTTTTCACATTAAATCATTGTGTCATGTGTTATGATTGTTTTTCTATCATACTTTACATACTGCATAGTTGATTTAGTGAGTAATCACAATTTGGATAATTACTGGTATTCGACAAAGTGAACAGACAGATTGATATTTTATGTTACAGAGCTACATAAATTATTGAAATTGTTTTGTAAGGTACATCTTTGGGTATGGGACTGTGGGATAACTGATTCACCCCCCTATCTGTTATTCTAACATGGTGTTTGAAATTTTGGAAAACCATCAATAAGGGTATGCATGTTTAATTAAAAAGTTTACCAAAATAATAGAACAATGTGTAATGTACTGAAACTAAAAGAAATAGGTATAGATACCAGATCGAATCTACAGTTTTCTAATGCATATTTGGTCCACTTCTGAAAGTGATTTTAAATAATTATCCTCTTTTTCTTATCCCTATTCCATTTTAATAGAAATTGATATTTGTGAAAATGGATAGATTTGTATTTAAAAACAATAAAATAAAATGTTCAAAATATATAATCAATAGGATTGAAGATTTAAAAGTACAAATACCTAGTGTTCATTCTAGATTGCAGGCAAATCTCAAATTGGTGTTTTTGTATGTTTATGTGAATCTCAAATTAAATCTTTAAAAGAGAAAAACCATGATAAACATATTTTTTTTCATTTTGTTCATTAGTTATTAATTATAATATATTTTATTATTACTTGTCTTACTGTTTTAATAATATGTTTTGAAATGATAAAATAGATAGATTAATAAAAGAATATAATATTCAAAGTTATTCTTATAAAAGGAAGATAATAATAAAATGTAGATTCGCATTTTTTAAGTAATAATATTAAAATAAATATGTTTTTTTAAATTTTCAAGCAATGCACTGAACAATATTGGACCTTCAACGGTTTGTGTAAATGAAGTATCCATAAATAATTTTAAAACAAGAAAATTTCTTTCAAAACACTTTTTTTTAAATGTAGTAGTTGGACGGTGTCTTCAAACCATTGAATTTCTAAGTGACGGTTAGATTGTGTCCACAATTTGTCATTTCCTTCTTGGGCTACTTTTATTTTAAAATTTCTTTAGGGGATAGTTAGATTTTTTGTGTGATTTAAGCTCTTAAGAATCTTACTATTTGATATGAAAAGTTTCTATCTATTTATAGAAGATTTTAATGGATTAAGTACATATTACTTTTTCTCAATACATTGGGCTAATGATGAAGCAATGGTCATTTGTTGGTTTGTTTCCCTAGCTTTTAGAGTGTGTAATGTGTAGCCAAAGTTGGGGTAATATATTAATATTGAGAAAAATTTACAAAACAATGACAACATATAGCCATGAATATTCTAGGATGGTGGTCGGAGAATATGCCCATCCATTACATTTTACCAAAGTGCATATAGTCCCAAAACCCATAAACAATGAAAGTCATCTAAAGATGATAGAAATATCATTAATATGAATGCATTATAATCCTTCAAGATAAAATATTAATTTACCCTAATAGAACAACTTCAACACTACAAAAATCTCTAAAAGGTTTAAGTCTTTCAATCCATAGTTGGGGAAAATAGATTAAAATTAACAAAAGGACTTACCTCGATCCTAAATCTCCATCATAAAATTTATTAAGACAAAATAACCGTTGCAAAAAGTATCAATCCACACAGGGTTAGAACCAGTGTCAATCCCCACCACATGATGAAGGAATTAACTACTAATAATAGGGCATTGTTGGTGATAAGCCAATCCTCACTTTTCAAAATTGAGTAGCAAAGGCTACTTGACCACTTGAATGTCTAGATAAAATAATTTGGCTTTTTAGTTGGACCAAGGAATCCCCACAACTAGCTCAATTAGAACCAATATATCTATATCATCCAACAAAATCTCCTCCTTGAAGACCTACATTAGTAGAAGCAAAGATTGCACCTTAGGTTCTCACACATCTAACGATGAAGAATGGAACCAGGAGGAAATGCTCATATTGACCTGGTGTCTATTAGTCAAGGTTAAAGGTTCTCTACCAAGAACCGTTTAGATGGCCTCCATCATTAGAAAACTAGGATTCTTTTAGGTCACCTAGAGTCACTAATATGTTACATATCCAAGGAAGGACATTTTCCTTTTGTCACTTCAAATCCTGATAGGATTCTCCATCACTTTGAATTAGTAAGTCTTTCTACCTTAGTTTATCACTTAAATAGAAGGGCTAATCCAATCCTAACACATAATTATTAAGGTCTACTCAAAGAACTCCTTTTATGGAAAATTAAATCTTTCATACTTCTTTTTTTAGATTGTAGGAATCAAGTATAACACGACCTAAAAATTGTAGTTTGTTACGAAAATGTTTTAACATGATTGATGATGTTGTCATGACAAGTCCTTAGGTACCATGTGGGGTTAGGGAATATTCAACCTTGTGACCTCGTCCTTTACCATAGGAATCTCTCATTAATCAAGTCAGTTCCCCATCCTATGTCAACATTCTTTAAACTGGGGGGTACCACATGTATTTCTATAAATGTAAGTCAGGTTGATATATTGTTGTCCTTACAAGCCAATATGTGAAAGGACTAATCTAAGTATGGGATCTAGTGTTCTAAAATCCCCAAAAAAAAAAAATCTCTGTGAGAGATTCCTTCATTATTTGTCATCATACAACTTGCTTGGACAATGTTTAACTTTCCCACCACCAAACATGTGTCATCCTAGCTCTGATCCATCAACTACCTTGTTGGCTATTGTATAAGCTTTCATATTTTCCTGTATATAGACATGATTGATGGTATACATCTTGAAGAACTTATGGAGCTCTAATATATTGTGCACCAATACACCAAGTTTCCAATTTCCCCCAGACCCATTTCTCACTGCATTTACCACTGGAGAAGATTCCTCTTTGATTTTCTATCTAGTTATATTCAAATCCTTTCAAAATAAAATACCATATATGAGTGCTTTCATCTTGGCCATATTATTGGTGTCTTCCTCCAATGGTATAATTGTTATCTTTCTAATAACCTCACAATTCCAAAATTTCCTTATGCGTGTTCAATTCCTAAAGGGCTAGGGTTCCCTCAAGAGGCACCATAAGAATTTCATTTATACCACCTAGATTTCAGTAGTTTTTATTAATGTTTTCCCTAGCATCTTCTATTAAAGTACCCCCTTTACCTACAAAGGGAGGAATCTTCAAACCATTCCAATTTTGTGCATACTCCCATCCCAATCAATGAATTTTCTATTCTTGTGGATATTAAGGGAAGTTCTTCCACTAACTACTATATTGCCACATGCACTTTATTTTAAAAGGAACCTAGTTGAATTTATTTTTCTTGAAAGACTCTAGGGTTCCACTCTTTCCAAATCTCCAACCTTAAAAGGGATGGACTTGAAATCTACAAACAAATAATGAGATCTATTCAAATTCTAGATGAATAACTTTTGAAAACACATAATTTTTTAATATAATCATTTTTGTAATGTCAATATTTATTTATCTTTTACCTTTAATTTCTTATTGATGAATCCCTTGATCCTCCTAGAGCTACAAGTATTTAAACTCTATTTAGACTAGCAAAACTCACTAAGAAACCAAGAACTAGCCACTACATGACTCTTGTTTTAGTTGATACAAAACCAACAAAAAATAAAAGGGTATCTATGCAAGCATCCATACTTGAAATTACTGACAAAAAATATATTAATCTCATTTGACCATCGATAAGTCAATGGTAAAATTTGAAATATTAACCCCTTTTGACCATCTAGAAGGTCAATGATAAAATATTATATTAACAGATCTTTTCAACATCTAAAGGGTCATAGAAATAATATCAACAAACAAGGAATAAGTATCTATGCAAACATATGTACAAGAAATTATAGTGAAATATTACATTAACTTCTTCTAGACATCTAAAAGGTCAATGTTAAAGTTTGAAATATTAATCTCTTTGACTAGCTAGGTCAACTTAAAAATATTATAGTAATCTCCTTTGACCATCTAGAATGGCATAGTTTAAACACAATCAAGAAACAATGAGAAAGTATCCATGTAAATGTATACACTTGAAATTATAGAGTAGTTATGAAAGTATCTCTTTGACTATCTAGAAGGTCAATTTTAAAATATTAGATTAATCTTTTTGAACATCTAGATTGTCATAGTTGAAACAAAATCAAGAAACAATAAGAAAGTATCTATGCAAGTGTATATACTTGAAATTATGGAGTAATCATGAAAGTATCACTTTGAAAATATAGAAGGTGAATTTTAAAATACTATATTAATCTATTTTGACCATTCAAAATGTCATAGTTGAAACAAAATCAAGAAACAATAAGAAAGTATCTATGCAAGCATACATACTTGAAATTATAGAGTAATCATGAAGTTTAAAATATTATATTAATCAAGTTTGGCCATCTAAAATGTCATAGTTGAAACAAAATGAAGATAACATAAAAGTATCAATTTTAATATATTATATTAATCTCTTTTCAATGTCATAGTTGAAATGAAATCACCAAATGCATGATCTATTATATTAATATTTGAAATGTTATATTAATGCTGACGTGAATGCATGACGTGAATCTCAAAACGTGAATGACCGACGTGAATGCTGAAAGTCGGTCTCACTCTCCGTACTCCAACTACGAATAAATATCGTTATCTTCTGATGTTCGTATGAAAAGGCGAATGTCAGGCGGGTGATTTCGGCCTAACCAGTAGAATTTATAATATTATATTAATGCCTGACATGTATTTCGAAATGTTACTGGCTGACGTCAATTCCAAAACTCGTTTCCTAGGAGGGGCTTATTTTTTTTCTTCTTAAAACTCTCCTAATTGCATTGATCTATATCTAAATTAGTGTTAAATTAGATTTGAGTTAAGGTTCAATTTTATTTAGTGTTCAGATCATATTTTATATTATGGTTCAATTAAGAATGATACTTAGTAAGATTTAGAGTTCGTTTTGTTTAAAGTAATCATTTATTATTTTACATGTATACTATTTATTATAGCTTACCTTGGTAAAGGTATTAATTCTGTTAATAGTTCTAAGACTGCTAAGTCTACTCTATTAAGAAATTTCACAACTCTAATCTAAGAATTGTACCCTATTAAAGGATTTATACATATGATCTGTTAAGATCTTCTCTGTTAAGAGACTTATACAATTCTGATCAACTTTCAATTAGTAACAACAAAATGTCTGTCAAATGTGTATCAACAAATACTTGTCATACTCAATGTTCTATCTTGGTAACTAGGTTCTCTTCTCAGTGCTTGGTTATACCTCACTTAGTGTCTATATTAGCTTTCTCTTTAACTAAAATTCCTTGTTAACTGATGCATTTTACCAACCGCTTTCTTTACCTTACCGACACATATTTTCAGCCTTACCCGATGACTTTGACAAACATAAAGACTTCCTTAGAACTAATGACAACATAATTGACTCATAGGAGTATCAGACCTAGTGTCTATTAGCCAAGGTTAAAGGTTCTCTACCAAGAACCATCCACATGGCCTCCATCATTAGAAAACTAAGATTCTTGTAGGTCAACTAGAGTCACTAATTCATTACATATCCAAGGAAGGACATTTTCCTTCTGTCACTTCAAATCTTGATAGGAGTCTCCATTATTTTGAACTAGTAATTCTTTTGACCTTAGTTTCTCACTTAGAGAAGGGCTACTTGAATCACAATACATAATTATAAAGGGCTACTCAAAGAATTCATTTTATGGAAAATTAAATGTGTCAGACTTCTCTTTTTAGAGTGTTGGAATCAAATATAACACAACCTTAAAATTGTAGTTTTCCTGGAAAATTTTTTAACGTGACTAATGATGTTGGCATGATAAATCCCTAGGTACCATGTGGGATGGGGGGATATTCAATCTTGTGACCTCAAGGAATCTCTCATTAATCGAGCCAGTCCCCCAGCCTATGTCAACATTCTTTAAACTAAGGGGTACCATGTCTATTTTTATAAACATAAGTCGGGTTGATATATTGGTGTCTTGACAAGCCAAGATGTGAAAGGAATGATCTAAGTATGGGATCTAGTGTTCTCAATTACCAAAATAATTATTTTTTATGTGAGATATTCCTTGATTGAATGTCATCATACTACTTTCTTGGACAATGTCTAACTTTCCCACCACCACACGTGTCATACTTGTCCAATTTCTCCTAGCTCTTACCCATCAACTACCTTGTTGGCCATTGCATAAACTTTCATATTTTCCTCTATATAGACATCATTGATGGTATACACCTTGAAGAACTTATGGAGCTCTAATATATTGTGCACCAATGCACCAAGTTTCCTATTTCTCGTAGACCCATTTCTCACTGCATTTACCACTAGAGAAGATTACTCTTCTATTTTAAAATCCTTTCAAAATAAAATCCCATATATGAGTGCTTTCATCTTGGCCATATTATTGGTGTCTTTCCTCCAATGGTATTGTTAGCTTTCTGATGTAGCACAAAGTCCTCTGTCAACAATAAAATTTAATTACCAAATAAAAAACACAGATTTGAAACCTTATATATTGTTCATTCATCACTGACTGACTCTACAATTCGCTGCCAACTCTTAAGTAACCAAAAAACTAGAAAAAACAAGAAATCCGAAAAATTACCCTTTTTTGGTAGTTTTTTTCCATGTGTTTTTTTTTTCCATTTTTGCTAATTTTTGAAACAACACCTAAAAAGCTAAGATTTTCCCTAAACATGCCCTCAACTAAGTTAGAATGAATTGCCAACTAATATCTGAGATTTTATAACATAAATTTGGATTTATTACAAAATAGAACTTTCTAAAAACTAGAGAAAAAATACTAAAAGCTGATTTCAGAGCACGAGAGATCATTAAGTAAGAATTAAGTAAGAATTCATGTTTGGTAGCCATTTACTTCATCAATTTATCTTAAATGAAAGTGTTTAAATAATTTAAACTTTAAGATAAATATATAAAAATAAATGAATGTAGAATTACTACTAACTAGCACTTGCACCTAAGGAGGTTCAAAGAACAAGTCGATATGAAATTCTAGTTAGAATTTGAATGGGAAAATTTTAAAAATAGATTTTGATATGAAAAGTATCAATTTTCTATATTAATTAAAATATAATAAAATAATTTATAATTAAATTAATTCTAATATATTTTATTGGTATTTATCATTTCATAAAAATAATTAGAGGCCATGCATAAGATAAATTTAATGAAATCAAATGTCCTCAACCATTGTGAGAGACTTGAGCACAAAAATTTTGTAGATAAACATTTGTCAAGTTAGGGAAGGTTTGATGGGTTGTAGATATTGTAGTTGTGAAGTCTTCAATATACATACATGTAAAATGTGTAGACATAAAATATGGTGCATGAATAATATGATATAATTGGTTTGTATTTCATGGAATATAGTTATTTAATTGTAGAACATTTATAATTTATCAGAAAGGATTTTGCAAAACCTCAAATTGAATTAGAAACATGCAAGCAAATGCAATATGTATAAAGAGGAGGCATGAAATTAAATCACAACCATGGTTTGTGAATTAGGAGAGGAAAATTTTAAGATTATGTAAGGGTTAATTTCATTCCTTAAAGTTCACAAAAATAAGAGAGAAATGGCTAGTTGACTACATGTATTTTTTGATGTCTCATAAAGAAATGCAAGTCATCTATTATAATCTTCTCTTCTATTCATCCAATATTTCAACAAATTAGAATCATGGTATGATGATCTACAACTGATTGAATATCTAGATAAACTAAAGGAACAATGATTAGAGATCATCGATCTACTAAAGTGATATGTAAGATGATTAAATCAGTCAATATGTTGTCATTGATGTCAACTAGTTTTTGTTAATATGATTTAGAACAAAAGAGAGGGGGGGTGAATCAATTGTTCTCAAGTCTAGATGTATAAAACAAACTCTTAGACACTTCAACAATTTTAGATCTAACAACCAACACTACTCGGTCATTAAAGGAGTGTATACCAGAAATAGATAACAATGAAATCCACTATCCAATAGCATTTAACTTGCAAAACACATAATGTTTAACACCAAAAAATTCACACAAGTTTGACACCAAGATTTATAGTGGAAACCCATTTTGGGAAAAACCACTTTGTAACATGTTAATGATATTTTTCACTCTTCTGAAGTGAGCTCTGTGGAAAGCCAACGCTGTCAAAGGTTTATAAAACACACTGTTAGGTGTGAACCTATTAAAGGATTTCAACCACCCTGTTAGGAGTGCGCCTTGTTAGAGGACTTAAGTACATTCCATTAGAATGTAACCTTGATTAAAGGATTTATACAATGATTGTTAGGTCAACCTTGTTTAAAGGATTTAACTGATACAATGGTTAAAAAGTAGCAGTAGTATTGATCTAAAAAACATATAACTCACTTTACAAATAACAGATCCAATTCTTTACACATATGTTGGCTTACTGATTGAGTACCATTTTCATTTCCATCACTGATCTGCTCAGAAATCCCTTCAAGAAATCACAACTCTGATCAACTTCTTCACCTTCAGCCTTTCTTCTTTGTCAGTCAATAACATCAACAACTCCAATATCTCTCTCAACCTCATGCTTAGGTTATCTTATATCTCTTCAATAGATAGATCTCTCTTTTTCCACTTAATCTCCTCTGTAGATCTTAGGTTTAGGTCAGATCCATCAAATCCTTCCAACATTTGAGTTCTTCATCCATCCTTCTAGAAACATCTTCAATCTCCTTATTGAAATCTCAATAAAATGATTTACTGTGTATTAAATGCTCCACACACTTTATAAATAAAGTCAATACATTTTACATAATCCAAGAATTCAACTATGTCGGCTAGGAATCTGAATTCTTCCTCAAGTGTAAATTACTGGTGCTCTGTCAATAGTTTGTTCAACTTCTCGATCATCACTACGCAACTCAGCCACCTCTTCAATTTTACCACTCAGAAAATACTGTCACTTGGCTAATACTATCACTTGGAAATAAACTGATGTTCGGTCAACACTGAATTTACTCAGCATATACTGGCTCTCAGTCGACACTAACATCACTCGGCTTAAACTAGGTTTCTTCACTTTTGCTCAGTTAAGCCTACTTATTCAGTCTTTCTTCTTACTTAGATAAAAAATACATTGTGTTATCATTGTGCCATATAATCAAGTACTCATTGAAGTATCAAGATAACTCAACCTTTTCCTAGGTGCTATTGTTACCAACCTTTCCCTAATCCTTCTCATCAACCGATAGATATAGTACTTTCTTAGATAGCAACTTGTCTTACCAATTAAGGTTTGACATCAATGACAATACAAATATTGATTCAATTGTAGTTTCCAACAACCTCCCTCTTTGGCATTGATGGAAACACCATATAAATAACACATGATTCACCAATCAATCGAAACTTTGTCTTTTCATCAGAAATATTTGTAATATCCTTAGCTTCATTCTGATTCCGAATCATCATGCTAGCTTTCTTGATCGAACACATAGTAACTCCCTCTAAATATTTTATGTGCCTCTTTCTTCTAAATATCTCCCTCTTACTTCTTTCAATCTCTCCCTCTTTCTTGATCTTTCATCTATTTTCATTTGACTTATCTCCCTCTTTGATAATAATGCCAAAGCAGCAACTAGAACTTGCATCTTTTAGATGTAGATGTCATATTGTCAACTTAGTAACAATATTTCTTCCTCTGTCATCTTTGCTTATGACCAAATATCAGTTTTGTTGTACTTTTCACAATTCTAGGCCATTCCTAAAGTGTGACATTTTTTGCATCAATTTGTCAGATATTTTGTGCAGCACATTTGATGTAGTGCTCCTAGCCTGACTAGGCAGCCTCAGTTAGGGGAAGCACCCCTAATTTACCTCTAAGATATTCATGAGCATCCTTAGCTAAAGCTTTTGTGAATATGTCTTCTAGTTGTTCCTTTGTGTTCACATATTCCATTCTGACCTCTTTATCTTGCACCAATTCCATCAAATAATGATATTTGATAGCAATATGTTTGGTCTTTATGTGCATCACTGGGTTCTTTGATATGTTGATAGCACTTGTGTTGTCACATTATATGACAACAGGTTCAATGATTTCCTCTTTCATGTCTTTCAACAATTGCTTGATCCATACCAAGTTTGAAAAGTTCACTGCAGCTGCCACATACTTGACTTTAGTTGTAGATTGGAAAATATAATTTTGTTTCTTCCTTGTCCAAGAAAATAATCTTTTTCTAAGAAAGAAAGCTCCACCACTAGTACTTTTTTTGTCATCAACATTTCCTACCCAATCTTCCTCAATGTAGACTTGCAGTTCAAATTTCTCATGCTTCTTGTAATACAGTCCATAGTCTTATGTTCCTTTCAAATATCTCATTATTCTTTTCATAGACATCATATGACTATCCTTAGGATTGGCAGAGAATCTTGCCGCAATCCCGACTGTTAGAGCATTATTTGGTCTACTGTGAACAACATATTGCAACTTTCCAATCATGGATCTACATAGAGTTTGGTTCACTTCAGTAGTTTCATCATTCTTAGACAATTTCTATCTAGTAGCCATGGGAGTACTTACTGGCCTTGAATCCTCCATAGCAAAGGTTTTCAGTATCTCTTTAATATATTTAGATTGTGTGATAAAAATACCTTTCTCCATCTAACAGACTTGTAAACCAACAAAGAATTTTATCTCACCAAATAGAGACATTTCAAACTTAGTTTGCATCTCAATTGAAAATTTCTTATAGAGGGCATCTTGTCCTCCAAATATGATATCATCTACAAAGATTTTAGCTAACAAAATCCTTTTACCTTATTCATCTTTCATGTACAGATTGCTGGTGTCATTTGTCCTTGAGAATCCAATATGTATCAAGTAATTGTGTAGCCTCTCATACCATGCTCTAGGGGCCTGCTTTAATCCATACAGTGCTTTGTTCAACTTGAAAACCATATTTCTCTGATTTGGATCAACAAATCCTTCAGGTTGTTCAATGTACACTTCTTCTAATATACCATTCAAAAATGCAGATTTGACATCCATTTGGTATACCTTGAAATCTTTGTAAGAAGCATATGCAAGTAGAGTCCTTACTCCTAATCTTGCTATAGGGGAAAATGTCTCCCCATAGTCTATTCCTTCTTCTTGTGCATAACCCTTGCATATCAGCCTTGTTTTGTTCCTTGTGATTTGTCCATGTTCATTAAGCTTGTTTCTGAATACCCATTTTGTACCAATGACATTTTTGTTTTCTGGTCTCGGCTCCAGAGTCCAGGTATCATTCTTTTCTATTTGGTCTATTTCCTCATTCATAGCTTGTATCTAGTCTTTATTTTCTAATGCCTCCCTTGTTGTCTTAGGCTCAAAATCACTTAATAAACATGTAGGATTCTTCAACTTACTTCTGGTCAGAACTCCAATATCTTTAGCTCCAATGATTTCTCAGGTTTGTGATGTCTTCTTACATACTGTGCCAAAGTAGGTTCAGATTTCTTTTCTCCTTGCTCTTCAGGTTCATCAATAAGATTATTAGATTCAGCCTCTAATTGCTCGACAACCTCTTCCTAACAATTGACAACATCCTCCTAATGCTCAACATTGTCTTCTTGATGCTCGACATTACCTTCCTGATGCTCAGCATTGCCTACCTAAGACTCTGCATCAGGTGCAGGTTTATTACTCTCCTCTCCTTCCATATAAACAAAAGATCTATAATCTTCAGGTTCTTTTTTTCTCTCTTGTTCATTTTTCTTTGCAAATTCATCAACTTTTACATTTGTACTTTTCACAATTTTGTTAGTGTTAGAGTTGAAACACTTGTAAGATTTACTTTTTGTGGACTAACCTAGGAATATGCCTGATAGCCATTTTTCTTGTATCCCTCAACTCTAAAAGAAAAATATGAAAACCAGACCTGGGGATCTTTGTCCAGTAACACAAATCTACTTGTTCATGCAAACTGAGGGGCAAGGAAAGACTAATTGATGAGGATTCGATCCTCCTTCTACTTCGAGTTCCACACACTTAGGCGGGTGCACCGAAATAAACTGAAATCTGCATACATATAACTCACTAGCTAAAACGCTTTACGCAGATGTGATCGTGGATAGTTCTTAGACTTATAAAACATGGGAGTTCAACTCAACCAGTCTTATATAGGGTCCCACCTATATGATCTGCTAAGAACTAGAAAAATGGCCAATGTGATAACAATAAGGATAAACTCCTTCTCCTCTTTAAGCTTTGAGCTCAGGTAGGCTAACCCATAGATTCACTCTTCAAGGAATCACTAACAATACTTGTATTAAGGAAACACAAGATATAAACATGAATGCTCTCAAACATGAAATTAAAGATGGAATGATTTAATGGTTGATGATGAAAATTGCAAAACAAACCAGGACTAGTGCCTTGTTCATTGGGCAACAGAGTCATACAAACATATATTCGCAGAAAACCTTAATCCCAAACTCAAAGAAACCAAATGAATTGCCTTGCAAATCACTTCTCTCACTCCAGTTCCTGGACATCGAATTCATATACAAACCTAAACTCTCAGAACTTGAACTCAAGACTTATTCTCTCCTTGAAAGAAACTCAAATTCAAACCCACAGATACCTTATAACTGGTATACTAACATGCCTTACAAATCAATACACAAGAATTAAGATCATGTATACAGTGACATCAAATGAGAAATGAATAGGGATTCCATTGTTTTCATTAAAATTTATCTAAGACTGTACATTTGCAAAATAAAGAAACACATAACATAAGACCAAAAGCCCGCAAGCTGCCTTGCAGCATAAATTTCAACATCCTTGTTACAATGAGAAAAATCTAAGATATAGCAATTGAGAGTCAATTCAGAAACCAACTGACAATTGTCCATCTTGTACAAGATATCTTCAACCTTCCTCATCTCCTTGCAACTGATTCCCAAGCTGATCTCATATCTGATTCTGATCCTCAGATTTCAAACTTGAACTACTCTTACACACATCACTAAAACTGAAAAATGTCACTGCCATCAGATTCCTCGTTCTGAGACCTTTCTAGAAACATATAACACTTATATATTATGGCAAAAAATGAGTTCCCAGGACAGTTTTCTGTGCACAGGATTACCATTTAAATTTTGGATTTTAGCCTATAGTCCAAACTATGTCAATTTTCTCAAATTCATTTAAATCTGGCAATTTTATATCATTTTATGTATTTGCCTCAGAAAGCACCAGATTCTACCACTTGTCAACACCTGACTGGATGCTCGGACTTGACCATAGGCTTGACCACCCTCATTTGGAGAATCCGTGAACACATGCATTCTCCCAATCTCCAAGTCAAATCCTTAACCGTAGTTTAATCTAGAGAACTGGTGAATAAGGCAATTCTCAAGTTCTCGGAATGAAGTCTCAACTACGGGTTACATTTGAAAACTGGGCGACTAAGCCCATTCTCCAATTCTCCAAATTGTCTGGGCTTAACCGTCACTACTCGGTGAACTGGCGACCACCTATTCTCTAAATCGTGAAATGTTCAGGACCTAACCACCAGGATCTGGCAACCTAGCAACTGGCAGTCAACTAACTACCCGCTGGGTCGTGCGGTTATCAGCTAACTACTGGCTTTATCTGGTGATTCTGCGACCACTGTCATCTCCAAGTCGCCCAATTTCCACCTAACTACCAATTTGAATTTGCGATCACCTGACTGCATGACATGTGTCCTTTAGTCCAGCTCACCACCATGCGTTCACTCTTGCAAAATTACCTCTTCCTGGGTGTGGGCACAAAAATTGAGGCAGCCATAACATGAGCAGTCATGTGCATAGCCTTCTCCATTTGATCTATCTTCATATGTTTGTGGATTTGCTTTGATACACCAGAAATCCTCATCATGACATGAATGTGGGATAATGAGTTTAGAGGTTTTTAAAGACTTGTGCATTTCTGCTAAAAATATGTGGGCCCACCACCACACAGAAAGCTCCAGCCAAGTGGGCCGACCAAGAGCCTCCATGGCTTTCTTATTTACATTGCATAATAAGTGCTGGTGCATATAAACTCAAAAGAAAACACCCACCCACCGAATGTGGGATAATGCTAGTCTACATTCTTCAACAGTCTAGACTTCTCTAACACAAAGGTGTGAGTCTCCGTCTGCTATGCGTGGGAATTCCTTCATCTATATTTTCTCCAACACTGGCCCCTTGTTGTGAATGAGCTACCTCTCATCACATTATTAACACAAGCCTCTTTATTGGTACGTTGCATCTTCTTTACTTGACTGGTCATAAATTAAAACAATGTTTTGATTTACCTATAGTATCAATCAAAATGGTAGGCTCCTCATTATATGCATGAGTATCCATTTTATATTTGTGTGGGCTTCCTCTATTAATACATGCTACATGCAATCACAAGACATGGTAATCTAAAATGCTGGCCTTCTTTCGTTATTGAGTGAGCCGCCCTTTATGTCTGATGTGCATACTACTTTAAAATGCAATCACAATGATTATGTGTAGCAAAGTGCGTGAGCATCTAGCTTTGTAATGGTGCATGAGCCTTGCATTTTTTATTACCAGCAGTGACTGGAAAACATCAAGCGAGCACCATAATTCATCTTTGTGCTAGTCCCCAATTTAGACTCTCATAACCTCCTTTGGTCCCAAACGCCAGCTCCATGTTCACAAAATGTGCCTCTATTTATATGCTGGCAACCACATAGTATTTGGCATTGTTCTTAGGACACTGCCAGGGCGCTTTACATGTCATGCAAGGTAGCGGCATCACCTTACGTAAGATAGTCTCTTCTATTTTTCATTGGCTACTCTCATGCGCATAGCATTCCCCTATACACTAGTGTGAACCTTCATATTAATGAAGCCTCCACTATTTGCATTGTCCAAGGTGTGATTAGCAGCTCCATGGATTCATGTAGGCTCTTGTCTTCATACTGCAGTGCCTTCCTCCTTGCTTTTATGAAGGCTTCCCTTTGCATTAGCATTCTCTCATGCGCCTCCCTTTTGTAGACTGGTGACTGTTTGGGAAATTCATTTTCTTTATATTAGCTAGCATCTCATTGTCTCATATTTGCATTGGCAGCGTAGAGTCTCTCTTGTTTTATTGTATGAACCCCCTCCATTATGTTTCTTCATGCATTGGAAGCTTCATCAATACATTTCATGCAAAACATTGAAGCATCTTTCATAAAACCCATTATTGAAGACAATTTGTTCAACATTCCATTGATTCCTGGCATATAAGTCTATGAATTATAGACACCTTCACCTTATCTGGTAGCAAGAAACTTGTTCAAAGGATAAACGATAGCCCCCAATCTCCACAGTTTCTTATGCAGGCCATGGCACTTATGCTGGCTTCTAACTATCATGCACTGGTGTGTGTTTAAAATGCTAGCATATTCAATTTAATACGCTGGTATTTATTTCTTGTATTTACATGAGTGCCTCCTTCTCTCTCTTCATAGATGCTTACCAAAGGTGCACAACTAAAGCTTTCATTATCATGGACTGGATAACCATGTCTCTTCTTGACTAATGTTTTGACAATATCTTAACTATCGAAGCAACTTCATCTTGGATTTTTTATACCATGTGCCTTCCAAACTTCACACATCATGAACTTATTTACTGGTTTTCCTTTGCTTCATTGGTGAATGGACTGCCTCCATTCATTTTGTTGGCCGCTCCCATTCATCTTTGTGTGTGAGCAACATCAATTGCATGCTCAGTGTATAGCCCATTTCAAATGCTAGTCCCTTTTAAAATGCTGACATTTTGCATTCTAATTAGCTCATGCTAAAGATTTAATCATTTCCAACTATGTAAAGAAATTCATAGAACACTCTTGAAACCTGTGTGCATTTGTTGAAGGAGAACCTAAATTGACTAAACCTGACATACTTACATTTGTTGAATGTGACTCCAGGGAGCCTATTTCATAGTGGTAGTTTCACAGACAAGGGAAAAGATCTCATCACAAACAATGTCCATAGCAAACTTGTCTCCCAATTTTAATTGCTGGGGCATGTCAATTGCATGGCTAATTTGTCTGTGTTCAATACAACAAAGAACTATCTTACTGCAAGCATAATACCAGTCCTGTTTATCTCTATACTCATTGAGAGATTGAAACATTTCAAAAAAATTTCTTTGCATTGCAAGGGATTCAAATAGAAGCCTAATCACTTTTGTCATCTGGGACTACACCTACTTTCTTTATCTCCTCATATGTTTCTAATGCTTCAGAAATTCTTCCATTTGAAGGTTGGCATCCTTCAAGTATTTTGCTAGTATGTCCATTCCTGCTCCTTCCTGATGTGTCATCTCTAAAACTATAAAAGGAGCTTCATTAAAATGTACCTCATAAACTTTTCCATTCATTAAAACTTTCTTTTGAAGTAAAAAATCCAAGTCACACTTCGTTGAACCAGGCCTCACTTTACTCCGCACATCTATGATTTCCTATTTATATTTTGCTCCCCACCACTATTTTCTTTAGTAAAAACTTTGGGCAAAGATTTTGGCATACTTAGCTTCTTTTTATTTACCCGCAATGGTGTTGAATTCAAAGTTTCAAGAGACTTTTAGGGACTCCTATCCACTTTTCTGGTAGTTCTCTTCAGGAAGCAATGTCCAAGCATCCAAACAATCTTCAAACTATTGAAAATTTACAAGCTTTAGTCCCATTTGTTAGCAAGCTTATATTTATCACCTCCAAACTTGTAGCATATAAGAGGAGTTACTGCCTTTTCAATCAATGGCCTTTTGAAAATTGACAAGTCTCAGCAACTGGAGTGTTTAAATGAGCCTTGAACCCCTTTTTTAAAGAATGGCAAGCACAACAATATAGCAAGGCTGATTCCCAACAATTTTCTTCCTCCAATAAAGATGAGAAATGGATAACCTGCAAGTCCTTGACATTTGGTCTTAAGGAATCCACTTTTGAAAACTTTTGCAAATCGACCATACAAACAACAACTAGCTTTTGGAAACGGCCTCAAAAACTGACTCAGAAACCCCACAGGAACATGCCACTAGGTACACAAGTTTACTTCCAACATATAAACACACTTGCAAAAGGAGAATACCCAAAAATACTTGAGCCCAAAGTGACTAATGATCAAACAAGCCACTTAGAAACAAATTCTGTCCGCACCGCCCGAAATCATATAACATGCCTTTGGAGTTGGCTTTTAAAACTGACCCAATGAAAATTTTGAGACCCGACATCCTGGACACTGATTTACCTTCATATATGGAATATGAATCCATAACTAGCTTCCTCAGAAAATGAAAATGCCAATCATAATAAAATGTCAAAGTCAACCCATTAGTGAAAATCAGGATTTAAAACAGTGAAAACCATAGAAACTGGGTCTGGAATTGGCCAGGAAAAGTGGTCAAACAGATTGGTAGGGACTTGGAAATCATCTGGCATATATTCTTCCAGGTCTACAGTATAGAACCACACTCAATTATACTAGACCTTTCATAGGGAATGAATTACAAAGCCTCAAAGTAGGCCACTAATAAAACTGAACAATGTGTTTTCAGAGAATTTTCATAAATTGCAGACATAAAGATATTGGAAAATAGGTCAAACGGGCACATGGGAGGCTGCAAATTGGTAGGATGACTCACTCCCATGCCTACAATATGATGCCATAACCAATCACAGGGAAAAAGATATTTAAATGCAAATAGGGCCTGCTACAACAAATTGACACTTAGGCACAAATGCAGAATTAGACAAGTGCTCGAAACAAAACATCACCGAATGACTCAAAACTCAAAGTTAATGACCTGGGATATCTTCTAATGATAAAGCAAGGGTGATAAACACTTTGACATGCATGGAAGACCATATAAATTCATTCGAGAAGATAGGCACATAAGCACCTCAAAGGGGTCAGAACGCAAAATTTTAACATGGTACTCAAAATCCATGTTGTATTTTTTCATCCCAACAATGCCCTCATCACATTTAGCATCAAAATTTCCATTCCTATTATCTTTTAATATATATACCACTTTCTCCCAAAGATTCTAAAGTATTTTACATTAGGTGCATAACCGTGCCATAGTTCATAAGGTGTAACATTTGTACCTTTTTTTATTTGTACTTGATTTAAGGTATAAATAGTTGTACTTACAGCTTCTCTCCATTAAAATTGTGCAACATTCTTCTCAATCATTGGTGTCCTTACACAATCCATGATAGATCTATTCCTTCTCTCAGCTATACCATTCTGTGGAGGTGTTCTAGGTGCACATAGATCTATCTCTTGATTCCTCTATCATAGCAGAACATATTGAACTCATTTGATATAAATTCTCCACCTCGGTTAGATCTCATACATTTCAAATTCCTACCTATCTCCTTTTCAACCTTAGCCAAATACCACTTAAACAACTGAAATGCATTAGATTTTTCTTTTAAAAATATTACAGTCATCATGCTATTGTAATCATCAACAAAGAGAATAAAATATTTAGCACCACAATAGCTTTGTACACCCATAGGTCCACAAAGGTTAGTATGAACCAAATCTAAAACATTTTCAGAAGTAAAAGTTTTTCTCTTGAAATTAGCCTTTTTCATTTTACCCAACTGACATTATTTGCACATCACATTATCAGGTTTCTTTAATCTCAACAATCCTCCAACTTTGTTCTTTTTACTAATATTCACCATATTGTCAAAGTTAACATGACATAACCTCTTATGCCATAACCAAACATCATCAAATTGTGCAATCAAGCATGTCTCTTCAGATAAATCTAGATAGAACAAATTACCTTTAGTCTACTCTCCACTTCCAATTAGTTCACCAGTGGCATCAAATATCTTAGCCTTTCTGTGATGAAATTTCACTCGGTAACTAGTGCTATTAAGATATGAAACACTTAGCAAATTATAGTTAAGACCTTCAACCCAATAAGCATATTCACAAGTGATTTTATCAGTCAGCTTAATCAATCCTTTACCCTTTACAGGACATGGTGCATCATTACCAAACTTAACACTTCTAACTTAGTAATGATCTAGGGTATCAAATTTACTTTTGTCACCAGTCATGTGATGTGAGCAACCACTATCAATAATCCATTTATCACCTTTTCTCACATAAGAAACAAGTGCAGTTTTCTCATCCTCATCAGAATCATCTTTCATAGCAACATAGACTACTTTAATACCAAAATCATCGTTAGTGTCAGTTTCTTCTTCAACAATATAGCAGGATTTATTACCTTTGTCCTTGTACCTTCGGTAACTACTATTTTCTCTCTTATCCTTGCACTTGCTCTCTCTTTCCTTATCCTTTTCTTCTCTGTCAGGACATCTTGCAGCTCTATGACCAACTTTGTTACATGAAAAACATATGATAGGAAGTTTACCTTTATATTTTCCTTTTCATCTCTTCAATCTTCTGGCCATAAGAGCTTCAAGATCCTCTAGTTCTTCAGCAGATGTGTCAATAGCACTTTCACTCTCACTTACACATTTTTCTTTTTCCTTCTTAGACTTATGCATAACCATTTGTGATTTGAATGTAGATTCAACATTTGCAACAATATAGTTATCATAATTAGAAAGCACAAAACAAGTAAGCTTATTAACAAGACTTTCGAAAGTCAGAGTAATACCAGGGTTACATCTACATTCTTGAATTGCTGAAATTTTGATGGCATATATAGGAAGCAAAGTTCTCAAAACTTTTCCAATAACAGTTTCATCATCAATATTTCCATTAGCTCCTCTAATAGTGTTTACTACCTCCTTGATTCTACCACAATATTGAGCAATATACTCACCTTCTTACATTTTCATTTCATCAAAATTACCTCTTAGGATTTCCACCTTTTCCCTTAGTACATTTGCATCACCACCATAGATATTTGCAAGAGTGTCCCACATTTTCTTTGCATTGGTATAGTTTTTAATGTTTTCAAATTTAGGATAGCTTAAGGCAGATGCAATCTCCAACATTTTTTGGTTGTGTTCCTATTTAGCTTTCATCTCCTTGGCAGTCAAAGGTGCAATAGGTATAACATAGTCATTTTCAACATAATATTTCACTAAGTCACCAATACCAGCTAGATGCAGTTTCATCAGACTTTTCCATGCAGGGAAGTTATCCTTATTAAGCTTTGGTACCTCCTTATACATCTTGATCATTTGCTTCAAGTACCTTCAAACTTGACCTAAGTAAGTACCAATATCTCTGATACCAATTCTTAATATGATTTAGTACAACAGAGAGGGGGGGGGCTGAATTAGTTGTTCTCAGGTCTAGCTATATAAAAAAAACTCTTAAACACTGAAACAATTTCAAATCTAACAACCAACACTACTCGATCATTAAAGGAATGTACACCAGAAATAGATAACAATGCAGTCCACTATCCAATAGCATTTAACATGCAAAACATAAAAATGTTTAACACCAAAACATTCACACAAGTTTGACACTGTAGACATCAAAAAATGGACAAAGTGCCTTAAATCATAAAAATGGCTCAAAATCATCAAAATGCTTTAAATCATCAAAAAGGATCAAATCAATTTTTAAATGGACATTTATAAATCAAAGTTGGATAAAATCATCAAATCAAAGGAGAAATTAAATAATGACATCAAATAATTAAATACAAGCTTAAAGGGATGAAATACACTATATAATTGATTTTAATCAATTAATTGTATATTTTTAAATCAAAAATCAAAATGAACCTATTCCCTACATGGATAAATTAATTAATTGATGGAATTTAATAAATCCTAATATCTCTTAACAAGAATTGAGCAACCAATGAAAATTGAGAACACAAAGCACATGGATCACTCAAAGGAATTGAATCTTGATCACACAAATTCAACTTTGAATCTCATCCACTCAATTTTGTCCTTTTGTCCAAAGCTTTGAGACAAACATTTAAATTGTCCCCCCATTTAAAAACATTGCAAAGTTTTTGACTCAACCAAGGCTAAATCATGATTACTTCACTCTACCCCCTACCCTTGGGAATTTACTATAAATAAGAGGCATTTTATGAGCATAAGAAGCAATTAGAGATTTGAAGGGTAAATCATCCTTATTATATTCAATTTCATGAGAAATGAAGAGCATATTGAGAGTATTTATCATTTGCCTTTGCATTTTATCATAGCATAATGGAGAATTGTGAGCTAGATTAGGCATATTAGTATCATAGATTTCTCATTTTAGAAGTGTCACTAGTAGGGAATAAAAAGCTGGGAGCTCTACTTACCACATCTAATTAGAGAACCATGAGATGTCATGGATGTTAAATGCATTTCTTAGTTTAAATTTGCATTGTATTTGCTTTGAATTGTCAGTTAATAATCCTAATTTCATGAAGGTGTTTATCATTCACACACAAATGGTGCCCACAGTGGGGCTCTAAGCCTCATTTCTAACATTTTCATCAAGTTTTGTGTGTTTTTGTTGTCACTTTTCCATAATTTTTTGTAGAAAATAGAAGAAATGATGCGTATGAAGAATCTAATGACGCCTGTGGCTATTCTGATGACACTTACCAGCAATTAACTAACACCTAAGAGATAAAGTGTGACGCATGTGAGATAAATTGCTACGCCTGAGACAATAAAGTGATGCCTAAGCTCTAAGAAGTGTCATGCATTTGCTGTGTTTTACCGCCTATGAAAATCTTTACAACACAATTTACTACAAACTGTCACACCTAGTATTTGTTAATTGTCACTTTAAATAGGTTATCATACACAATTTTCATTACTTTTCATGCATAGTAATTAAAGTGTTACGCCTGCTGAACTTTAAATGTCGCCTGAGTCACTGGAAAATGACGTTGGATATTTTTAAAGTTATGCTTGCTAGCATTTTAATCATGCGTATTAGCTGACTAATAATGCTTGCTACTTTTTGCTTTAATTTGTTATCAAATCTATAGATTCTATTTTCTCATTCTCTATCTGTATGTTTACTGCAGATGAGCAAATAGAGGAAAGTTCAAAATCCAGAGAGCAAAGTCACACAACCAAGAAAAGAGGTATGAATACAAGCTAAATGTGAAAAGGAATTGCATAGTGCTTTAATTTTAGAGAGTTTAGGCTTAGAAGAGAAATTGTATGCTCATTACATCAAGGTGTTAGAGGCTTACAAGCTTAAATTTCGTACTCTAAATTGAGATTTGTTACATTAAGTTGTTGAAGTTTTCATTGAAAAATCTTGTGAAAACACTTAATTGTACTTCAAATTGTTCCTTTATGGTTTCCCTCATTTTGTATGGCTTTTTTGACTAACTTGTTGGAGGAGGGAGCAGGAACAATCACCACTAGGTGAGTGAAAGGAAAAACAAGCAATCAAAAACCTCATAAAAGCGCCTAGCCTTTTGCTAGCTACAAAAAAGAGGTATTCATCAAATCAAACTTGCACTTGCTTAAATTGTGGCATTCATTGAATCTAGCTTAATTAAAATAAGGAGTTAACACAAACACTTCAATTCTAAGAATCTCATTGTTAAGAGATTGAAAAAGAACAATTGTTGCTTGAGTGTTTGGAACAAAGAAAGACAATAGGGATATGCTGTTTAATTTTTAAGTGAACCAAATTCCCACACTTGTTGAACTAAGTTCATTTTTCTTATTTTCTATACATGCTAGTTAAAATAGAGCAATAGAGGGCCTACCTCCTAAGATTTTCCTTATGAGGACGGTGAAAGGGAATGACCCAAGTGGGAGACAATTGCTTTTGTTATGGTACTATCCAACCCACTATAATCAAACACACTTTTCCTTAAAAAGGAAGTTGCTAGATTGTGTGCAAGTTTCTTCACTTCCTCTAGTAGTCCTTTTGTGATTGCACCAAATCATGTTTTTGTGCGTATGGGAAGTCCGCAAGTGGGAAAAAGAACTTGGCATGGTTTATAACAGAATTATTCATTAAAACCTGATAAGTAGTAAGCTACCTTATAGAGAAAAACATGTTAAAAGCCAAATTTGACTATACGTAGAATTGCTTGGAAGACTTTCTTGCTCAATACTTGTGAAAAATGACTGAGAACATACACTTTTAGTGTGGTTTTAGGGACATGGTGCAAATCTGATGTGTGTGTTGCATTTGTACTTCATTTTCAAGCAAGAAAATTCCACAGACCTAATCTTACAATTTTTAAAATCTAAAATTTACAACCTGGTCTGCAAAGTGCCACCTATGCATAGAGAAACACTGTGTGTTAGCAGTAAAGTCACACCTATGACTATTTAGAAAATGCATGTCAATAGTAAAGTCATGCCTGCAATAATTTAAGTGACACCTGGAAGAATTTAAATCACTCCTATCAAAGGGAAAAGCCACCTCTCAGTTGCAGAGTGCCACCTTAGAATATTCCAGTCACCGCATATCAAACATAAAGTCATGCCTACACTCAGGCAAGTGATGCCCATAATCAAAAAAGGGAAAACAGTGAGCATTTCCTGAGAGTTTCAAAAAAATTTGGTTCTAGATTCAGATACCGTTTTGGTTGTTTTATTTGTTCCAGTACCCTGCCTGGTCAGAAATCTTTATCTTGAACCATTTTAAAAATTTCACAAGGATTCGGCCATGATCAAGCAAGATAGAAAGTCTATTTTTCAAGTGGTTTATGTCCATGCCTTCTTTTACTCAATCATATTACATAAAGGAAACCTTCCAAGAAGATGGAACTTATCTGAGACAAGATCTTCCTTTCCCAAGTGATACTTCTATTGTCCCAAAAGTACCACAAGAACCACTCGTTCGAGAAGTGGAAACCAACATGATGTACTCTAGTAGCTTGGGTAATAACAACAATGGAGGTATTGACCCAAATAATCAAGGTAATACCAATAATGGAGGAATAGACCCTAATAGTCAAGGGATTAACAACAATAATAATGAGGGAAGTGGTGAAACAACCACTGATGATGCAATAGATGAGAAGTTTAGCGAAGCTATACAAAGTCTGTACTTTTTAAAACTCATGGAGAAAGTGATGGAAAGAGACAAGGAAAAGTACTTTCTAGATCTAGCCCAAAAAGGTCTAAAACTCCCTCAAGACTATGATGTTAATCAACTTAGACCACCAGTAGTTGAAGAGAGCTTGATTAATATCATGAATAAATAGTTTAAGTTATTTCAAATGCAATTGGACATGATAAACCAAAGCAGGGCTCCAAAGCCCTTTTCTATAGAAGCATTATGTCCATTTGCATTTGACAAAAGTCTAGTCATGGTACCATTCCCTATTAACATAGTATTTACTAAGTATGATTAATACGAAGGAACATCGGATCCTCAAGATCATCTACGGAAATTTTGTGCATTGAGCTTAGAATTCATGCATGATACAACTTATTTAATGAGATTATTTCCTAGGAGTTTGGGAGGTATGGCCATGGAATGGTTTTCAAAATTACCTTCTAGCATTAAAATTTTTGAAGAGTTGGCTTCTAAATTTGTGGCACACTACTCATACAATATCAAACACGAAGTCACAATGATCACCTTATGTAATACCAAGCAAAAAGAAGGAGAAGGATTCCTAATTTTCCTACAAAAATGGAGGGTGTTATTGGCTAGATATCCCTGGAGTGTCCCAGAAAAAGAAAAGATGGATATCTTTATTAATAGCTTGAGTAGTGAGATAAATTATGAGTTGAGAATGCAATGTCCTAAGACCTTCCAATATCTTATTGAGAATGGGGTGACAACTGAAGAGGTATTAGTTAAGGGCCCATTTGGACGCAGGCATATGAGGCCATATTTTGGAATAGCATTTTCAAAATTTGATATTCTATGTTTGTGTACATCCTAACAAAGAAGAATTGGAATTTCAACATTCCAATTTTGCTCAAAAAATGAGCATTCCATCTTCCATTGAAAAGGTGGAATTAGAATTTGAGGCTCTAATTCCACCTTTCCAATTCCAATTTTGGATTCCCGTCGGGTCCGCGTGCGCTACCTAAAAATGTTGTCGGGTCCTTGCGCGTGCTTAACCTTGCAATGTTTCATTTTTGATGTTTCATTAGACCCACTTGGAAATACCTTGCTCGATCTATGCTGAGTTGGGAGAAATCTCTTCCTTTGCAAGGTAAGCTTGGTTTTATCTTCTCTTTCGGCTGGTTTTTAATGCCCTGCTTGAAATAAGAATTTTTATTTTTTCATGGTGTTAGGGTTTGTATGGCTAGATGAAGTTTCCCGTATGTGTTATTAATGCATTTTTTTGGGTTAATGCTGAAGTTTTGCATATGTGTTATGTTTAAAGCACAACCAATTTGCAGGCATGTAGAGCACTTATTCACCGTATTCATCATTTTTAAAAAACCTTTTGTAAGAATTCTCAGCTAGCCATACAAACCCTAACACTGCACAGTCCTAAGAATTCAAGCTAAAGTTTCGCATTAGGGTTATCCTGAGAATTTTGTTGAGAGGAAGCGTGCGTATATCAGAAAATAAACATTGGTCCTACCTGTGCTATATGCAGTCACCGTAGTTTTAAATAGGAAGACCTCTTAAATAGATGCTCGTGCCCAAGGAATCAAATTGTCATTTCTAGTTCCACTCTTGTACTGTAATTTCCTTTCATTCACGTTTTACGGGTCAAATCATACTGCCCAAATGGAATATATTTGGATTTCATCCCTAGAATTAGGATCAAATACTATGCAGTAACACTTATCTATATGCATTCACTGTGCAGACAGATATTGCATGATATTTGATATAGTCAAAGAATCCAAGGTTTAAACCACAAACTAATGAAGTGTCCCACCTTGCTGATAGACTGCACAGCTAAACAATCTATTAATTGTGTGTACATTTGAATAACAATAGCCTAATTTTTATAATCAGCCAAAGAGACTCATAGAAACACGTCGAGATTAAAGGAAAAAGCTGAAAAAAAATCACTTAATAGAAATTCTTGTAATGTACTTTGCTTTCATTTAAATATGTATATTACTAGCTAGAGATAAGATAACTAGATAACTTCCACCATTTTTGTAGTCCAAAATGGTAGGTAGGACCTGTCAAAGTATTTTTAATTATTCAAAAAATGTTTATATGCCTACCTAGTTCAGAAGAAATTCCGAAAGGATTACTTGATTATTATGATTTAAAATTTATGTATTCTAAGTCATCGCTGCTTATATTTTTGTAGTTGTTTCCAATGACATCGTTATAAAAGAAATGGCAAACTAATTGCTTTTATTTTTTAAGCTAGAATTCTCAGGACTGTGCATTGTATGTTCTTTTTTATGTTTTGATGCTAATTATGCACAAGAACTCTGGATTTAGAGTTATTATTTTAGCAGTGATGCGATTAAAAAAGAGCAAAGAGGGTTGATGCTTTACATTTTTGTCTGTACAGAATAGAAGTTTCTGACCTAACCTAAACCTAAACACCTTTTAGGATACCTTAGAAAAAATCAAAGGCTATCATTTTCATTTGACAGAAAAATACAGAGAAAACTTAAAAAATAGGAAATTGCCAAAGATCTCTAAGTCGGAGTTTTTAATCATGAAGCACTATTGTAAGATTCTGAAGCTACTTATATGTAGATAATTCTCTTAATAAGATTCTATTCAAGCATTATCTGCATATGAATTTTTAATCATATGTAGATAATGCTCGAATCCCATTACCATCCCTTATAAGGCATCAAGTCTTGTCATCTTCATCAGTAAATTTAGAGTAATACTACACTATTCTATGCATTGAATTTTTGCAAGCTGGTACTCATTTGTTGTGAAACATGCATGCCTCTATCTGTACCAAATTCCTGATTGCCCCTGAAATTCTGGTTTCCTAGTTTTGAGACAAGTTAACTTGATTTTATTTTGTGGTTTGTGCATTCAAGCATGACAATTGTTTTTAAAATTGAAGATTAAATATGTAAATGATTGAAGTAGTTACCTGATAGGCTATGTTGTGTGTGGTTATGATTTTCCAAATTCAGCCTCAAAAAATTGCAGGGTGATGTTAATTGTTCTTTCCCCATGTCTCTAGTAAGTTTGTTGTTGGTTCTTTTGGTGCTTTGTTCTTGATGCCTAAGTTTTTTCTATGCCTAGTGCTAATGCTATGCCCAAAAGGAACACGTAGTGTGGAACTTGGTAATGTACACACTAAAATGGTGCACTTCTATGGATCCTTACATGCAAGGAAACTCAAGAATGAGCCCTCACAAATCGATCCATAGCTCTCTATGCATGGAGTTGCAAGATTATGAATTTACTCTCAGTTAGAGCTATTGAGCTTGTGACCTTGCTAGTCAACCATACAATGAGAGATTCGAATGAGGACAAGGGCAAGAGTGCTAATATCCCCAAAGAATCAAAGTATGTAATGCAAATCTAAATGAGAATGCAAACTATTCTATGGAAATGAAAAGGCAATGCAACTAAGCTATGAAATGGAAAGAACAAGTGTTACAAATCCTTCCTATTAAGCTATGTGAGTTAAATCTATTAAATCAAAGGAAACTAAGCTATGAAATGAAGCTAAAATGCAAGAATGAAAGACTAAGAACAATAAGGTTTCCAAAAGCTCCAAAAGTCTCCAAGAATTCGTGCAGCATAAGATTAGTATTCAAAACATGATATCCAAATGCAGGAGAGAGCTTTCCTTTTATAAGAAATGCAAAGGAATGGACCATGGAGATTAAGAGGCAAAAGGTCTTAATCGGTGGTGGAGGTTGAAAGAGGAGCAATCCATGTGCACAAGTATCCTCCAATAGAAAAATAAGAGTTGACTTTATGTCCATATGAGATAAAAAGTGCTTTTCTCTTTTTTATAAAATAAGAATAATACTTTATTTGTGCAACTTAGGATAAGAGGAAAAGTGGGGGCTTTTTTATTTAATAAAAGGGGAGAAAATATTCCTTTTAATTAAATAAAGACTTTAGGATAAAATGGTTAGCCCAAGGATAAAAATCCAATATATGATCAAAATTAAGATTTGATCAAGAAATTGATAATGTTGAAAATATTGATTATTGATAAAACTGATTCAGGGTTGATAAATCAAATAAATGGGGCCCAAAGTTTAGGCGACCATTTTAGGGTGCATACATTTGCCCCTCTTTGACTAATGTGTGATCGATTTGGGAACACATGCAGTCAAAGAAGAATTGAAATGTGAGATCGATCTGAGATCACAAAACAACTCAACTATGAGGTTGATTTGGGATCATATCTGGACAAAGCATAAACAAAGGCCTTTGAACATGAGGTCAATCCAGGATCACATTCAAAGTAAGAGATAAGAATCTAAAATTTTGAGCAAAAGCTCACAAGAGATGTCTGAATCAGGAAAATCAAGGAATCAGGGATGAGAATCCCCTAAATACTGTCCCCTCGAAATCAAAATTGAAATCAAGTAGAGGAGAGATAGAAAATCGATAAAGATTTGATCAAATCAGAATGAACTCATAATCGAATATAAAGGTCAATAGGTTAACCATAAAAACATGCCCCAGCCTGACTGAGAAAGATGTAGTCAAACGTGAGAAAGGAGGGAATGGAATGAAGATGAAAGACTAGAAGGTTTGGAAGATATGGAAGTGAAGAAATGACGACGCCCTAACAAAGATCAAAGGATTAGACCTCAAAAGATTTAGCCAACTGCGCAGAAGAAGGGAAGATTTTGAAACATGATTTTGACTATCAAGATGACCTTTGATTTCAATTTCAAGTCCGAAAATGGATCCAGGACGTCGAAATTAGCTAGGGGTGCAATTTTCATGCAATTCTAAGGTGTTTTGAAAATTAGGTCAAAAAGTCAAAATGCTATAAAAGGGGTCAAAATGTCATTTTGAGAATCATTTGACTTTTAGCGATTTGAGAATCTTGAGAGCTTTAAAGAGAGAAAATGGCCCAGCAAGCAGGAGTTCCTGTCCACAAGCATCGATTCAAGCGCGCTCGGTTGCACAACCGGCCACCACACTATCCTGCCCCGGTATGTTTTCGAAAAACTCAAGATTTTTGAGTCATTTTTCGCATTTAATACCTTTTTTAGCACGTTTTTCAAATTTTTAAAATTTCAAATTTTTTAGTTAGGTGATATATCGCACGATACTTTAGAAGTATCGCACCCTTTGGGGAGAAGTGTTGCGAGATACTTTGCGGGTCCCCAAAGTATCGCGCAACCATAGGCACCAGTATCGCATGATACTGGGTGAAGTATCACGCATCCTAAGGTATATCACCCCGCTATAGGGAGAAGTATCGCATGATACTTCTCCAAAAAACAATATCGCCCAAGTTAGAAATTTGATATTTGACGCATTTTTGAGCAAAAAATGACATGGGTCCAGACAATGTTTACATTTTAGAGATGTTTTATACTAATTTTTAGACATCCATCATGATATGTGCTAACAACTGGCTTGGTTTTTGGCTTGCAGGAGGTCTTTCCGGTGCTGATCATTAGAGCGCCGAAGGTGACTGGGTTGCGGTGTGTCCGAGATCTAGATGATCCGGGCAATGCTGATATTAGGGCCATGGGATTTTGGTATTTGTTCAGATTTCCATATATTAGGGCTGACCATGGGTTGTTGACTGCTCTTACCGAGAGATGGCATAGTGAGCACAACACCTTCCACTTGCCTATCGGAGAGGCATCCATTACTCTAGAGGATGTCTACAGGATCCTACGAGTGCCATGCCATGACGAGCCTGTGAGTATAATCATGTTTTGAGATATAATCATAAATGTAATGTTTCCATATGATGAAAACTGACATGATTTGTTTATTGGCATAGGTGTACTATGATCAAGATGCTACTGAGGGGCGCCAACTGGTCCAGGAGATGTTCCATGATGTTACTATTCTGGACAGGCATGTCAGCTAGGAGAGGCTGATAGATGACTTTGGCAGAGATTATCCAGTGCCATGCATAGTGGCGTCTATCATTTCGCAGATCCTGATGACTGACCGTAGTCAGAAGGGTTTCCCACTTAGATGGGCTAGATTACTGGTGGATTTGGTAGGCAGGCCTCGTCGGATGGCATGGGGTCCTGCCATATTGGAAGAGATGTATCACAAGCTACATGAGATCGTATACAGGGACGGTCGGACTTGGGCTTGCAGTGCCATCCTGGTACAGGTGTGGGCTTGGGAACACATCACTATGGTGCGCCCCAGAGTTCAGCCGAGGGAGAGGAGGTACCCCTTTATATACAGGTACCTAGGATTCATATCACATGCCCATACTGGGGATGTGACATATTATAGGAGGATCCTAGATGAGATAGCCTCTTTCACATGGAGGCCATACAGGGAGGTGAAGGTATGGGGAGATGCAGCTGATGAGCTGAGCTATATGATGTGCACTCAGCCACTAGTAGGTTGATATGCCGAGATAGTGGAGAGATTTTGTATCACTTGGGTGTGGTAGTAGTTTGGGAGGTAGCAGCGAGTCTCGACAAAGACTACTACATATGCTAGGGCTAGGGATGAGGAGGGTCATGGGTGGCTACCCATGTTAGACTATCAGCAGGCTGTCGCAGAGATAGCGATTATCAGGAGTGAGCCCTGGGAGTATTTCTCAGATGTGGCAGATGTAGGGGCCGATGCAGCATACAGGGTAGAGTGGCGGAGGGTGCCATTCCCTCAGTTTATGATACCAGATCCACAGGTACCAGCATAGGGAGGAGATGGAGGAGACGGCGGGGGGGATGGAGGAGATGGAGGGGACGGAGGGGATGGAGGAGATGGCGGGAGGGGGAGAGGGAGGAGGATGGAGAGAGGAGAGGGATCAGGTGGCTGAAAATGGTCACGAGTATAGAGATCAGCGATGCCTAAGGATGAGGTGAGACCAACTCGCCGGCAGTCAGAGGCACAGCAGGACCAGCCTGCGGGTGGAGATGAGCTAAATCGAGGATACAGGCTCTCGAGGCTAAGATGCAGTAGCTCCGGATTACCATAGTAGTGAGAGACCAGCAGCTACTAGATTTAAGAGCAGAGCGAGATCAGCAGATAGCTAATCTCAGGGCAGAGATAGCACGCCGTGAGGTGATGGCACAGGCAGATGTGCTAGAGATCCGACGGGAGTCAGCGAGAGCAACATATTATCACAGACTCTACCTGCAGGCCGTTCCAGAGGGTGAGAGAGCACCATCATATTCTCAGAGAGTAGGGGTATCAGATGCGGTACTTGATAGGAGAGCCATGCCTCCTCCACCACCATGAGCTCCTCACGAGGGTGGTAGCGAGTCCTAGGGTTAGGTCTTAGGTTGATAGATGTTTAGAAATATCTTGAGACATTGATCCATATTATGGGATCCCATGTTGTATATCGTATCATGATACTGATGTATATATGAGATTACTGGATGTTTGATTATATCATGTGTTTATGTCTCTCTTGTGATGGATGTATCAGTTTATGTATATTGTCTTGTCATTTTGCTTAGAAATGCTTATGTATGTTCTCTCTCATAGATGTACGTTTAATTCCCATGTGTAGGATGTAGACTCATGTTTCTTGAAAATGATAGTTTTGATAAAGATACGATGATATGATTAACCCCTTGTGATGAACAGGAACAGGTTTGAGATGAAAAAGACAAGGAGTGAAAGACATGATCAAGAAGAAGGAAAGGTGAGCGCAGTTGACTGACAGGTCCACATAAGATGAAAACGAGAGCTCTCTCCGTATGCAAGAAATGCAAAACTAGACTATCATGACCCTAAAAATGCAAGCTACTATGAAAGTGGTTGACTGGAAAGGTCACAACACCTATAGACATCTAATTATCATCATCGAGCATTATTGGTAGCATCGTAAGATCATACAATGCACACTAGCATAACTATGTGGATATGAATATGATCTTTATCAGATAGAAATGTGGGAATTTAACCTAGGCATCAAAGACATGTAAGTCAAGATGACTAATGTAGTGAGATTACCTAAGTTTGATATGGCGAGATTATGCTTGTATCAAGACACATGAAAATCAGGATAGCTAGAAGCATGCACTCGCATAAAACAGTCAAGGATAATACCTTGTCAATCCATAGTGTCAAGTAAGACCAGCATAAATGCTCATGATAGTTAGGATCAACAAACTATACCCACAAGCAGATAAAGAAATAAAACATGTTCTCATGCCCTTAGTCTTCTAGCTATGCATCATCGAAAACTTCTCAGGGAGAGACCACTCATCAAAGAAATCCTCATAGACAGCACATAAAGAAAAATAAAGTCATCATATCGCAAGTGAGTTGATTGTTTAAGTGCGTGTGTGTTGGTCATAGAGTCAAACTCTGTTTATCACATCTGCAAATGAGAAATATCGCATCATACTTAGATTGTTGGGTAAGACATCCGATAAGTGTTAAGAAACACTTGACGCAAGGGTAGTGTTGAAAAACACTATTTTGGGGTGGTGTTGAAAAACACCTATTGTGAAATGCCCCAAGAGACAAACGCACCTAAAGACCAATGCTAACAGTTATGCCCCCTAGACAAAGACAAAGACCAATTCCAGACTAAGCCAAATAAGGTCAAGACATGATGGAAAGTGGCTAAGTGTCGAGGACGCATGCTAACAAATAAGGGTGCAAAGGCCTCAAGTAGCGCCTATTTCCAGGTTTTCACCACTTGGATCTTTTTTCATTTTTTTGGATTTTTGCTACCAAGGCACCTGTTTCCAGGTTTTCACCAAGGCACTTTTTCTATTTTTTTGAATTTTTGCATTTTTTGATTTTTTTGTATTTTTTTCAGGACTTTATATGCTTTTTAGGATTTTTTCAACATCATATATAATTTTTTTTTTGGGTATTTTTTTAGGATCATAAAATATGTACAAAGGATGCCCCCAGACAAAAACGGGCATCAAGGATAGAACTTCTTGAGGTGCACAATGTTGATGGGATCAGGGAGCTTTTCTCCATCGAGATTTGACAGTAAATACACACCGGTACCAAAAGCAGCTGTGATGACATATGGTCAAGGCCAGTTAGGTTCAAACTTGCCCTTTTGTTCTCTGTTCTATTGGTTCTTAGGGTTCTCTCGCAAAACAAGATCACCTATTTGAAATTTTCTAGGGTGAACCTTCTTGTTAAATACCTTGGACATACACTTCTGATACACTCTCATATGATCAAAGGAAGCCTTACGCTTCTCATCTAGAAGTTCTAGTTCCTATAACCTCATGGCGCGGTAATCCTCATCTGTAATCAAACCTTTGAGTGAGACTCTAAGTGATGGTATCTCGACTTCTAAAGGAAATACTGCTTCAGTGCCATAGGTAAGAGAAAAAGGAGTGGCTCCTGTAGGTGTGTGAATGCTTGTTCTATAAGCCCATAGTGCTGGATTGATTTGTAAGTGCCAATCCCTACCATTCTTGTGCACTATCCTATGAAGAATTTTAAGAATGGTTTTGTTAGAGGCTTCTGCCTGTCCATTTCCCTATGGAAAATAGATGGAGGACCAATTTTTCTTGATTTTAAACTTTTTACATAAATGCTTTAAGTCCTTATTCTTGAATTGACCTTCGTTATCAGTGATAATCTCAGAAGGCACTCCAAATCGGCAAATAATATGATTCAAGATGAACAAAGAGATAGTCTTCCCTGAAGCAATAGAAAGTGGCACAACTTCCACCCATTTTGTGAAGTAGTCAGTGGTAGTAATAATGAACTTATGTCCACCTGATGAGTTGGGATGAATCTGCCCAACTAGATCAAAGACCCAACGCTAAAATGGCCAATGAGAAACATAAGGCATCAGCTCCCTACCTAGGGCATGAATCAGGTTTCCATGTTTTTGACATTTTTCACATGACTTAGCAAAGGCTACTGCATCTATCTGCATTGTGGGCCAATAATATCCCACCCTAAGCAACCTTCGAGCCATGGCAAGACCATTAGAATGTCCACCACAAATGCCCTCGTGGATGTCAACTAACGCTTGGTTGGATTCCTCCTTTTCCAAGCACTTAAGGAGCGTCCCATCTAAACCCCTCCTATATAAATCACCAGAGATAAGGGTGTGGTGAGAGGCGTTACGGATGAGGTTTTGGCATTCAGAATGGTTGAATGTGTCGGGGATGATGTCATCACGAAGATATGAATAGATAGCACCATATCGGGAAGACTCGTGTGTGACAATGGTACAAATGACATGGCTTTCAGACGAGTCAAAGATGGGATGGTGTAGCTCTTCCACTAGGAATTCAAATCTTGATTCATGTGTCTCCAACTGAAGAAGTGAAGCTAATGTGGCCATGGCATCTGCAGCTTTGTTCTCTGTCTTGGGGATTTGTTGAAACGTCACAAAGCTAAAGTAACGTTTCAATGAGTCAACCATCTTTTTGTAGGGTATCAATTTATCATCCTTGGTTTGATACTCCTCATTGACTTGGTTGATGATTAACTGGGAATCCCCAAAGACATGTAACTCTGTGATGTTCCATTCCATAGCCATTCTCAAGCCATTGGTTAAAGCTTCATATTCTGCAATATTATTCGTACATGGGAATAAAAGTTTGTAAGACTTTGGAATATTGTACCCATGTGGAGAAACAAATAATACTCCAGCACCTAACCCATTTTGCATGCGGGAACCATCAAAGAACATTGTTCAAGTGCGAGTAGTCGTATACAAGATGTGTTCATCTGGGAATTCCACTTGAATATGCATACTATCCTGAATTGGGAAATCAGCTAATTGGTCAGCAATAGCTTACCCTTTTATGGCCTTTCTTTCAATGTACTCTATGTCAAATTCAGTTAAGACCATCATCCATTTAGCAAGTCTACCCGTGAGGGCAGCCTTACTAAGCAAGTACTTAAGAGGATCAATTTTTGCAACCAAATGTATGGTATGAGCAAGCATATAGTGTCGCAACTTTTGAGAGGCAAACACCACTGCAAGACAAGACTTCTCAATGTTATTGTAATTGACCTCATAGGAGACTAGAGTATGGCTGATATAGTATATGGCCCGTTCTTTCCCAGTATCATCTAATTGAGCTAAAAATGCCCCCAAGGAAGACTCAGTTGTTGAAATGTATAGAATCAAAGGCTTCCCTGGAATAGGAGGCATCAGAACTGGAGGATTAGCCAAATACTATTTTATTTGATCAAGGCTCTTTTGGAAATCCTCATTCCATACACAAGAAGCACCTTTATGCAGTGTCTTATTAAAGGGTTGTGCTCTATCTGCTAGCTGTGAGATAAACCTCCTAATTGACTAGAGTCATCCCTGAAGACTTCTCATCTGACTAATGCTTCTCGGAGGTGGCATGTCTAATATTGCTTGGACCTTTTCGAGATCAACCTCTATTCCTTTTGCTGAGATTATAAATCCTAAAAGTTTGCCTGAGGTGACACCAAATGCGCACTTCTTTGGATTCAATCTGAGTTGAAACTATTCCATGCGATCTAGAATTACTTCCAGATCATCGAGGCGTGTGTCCCATTTTCTTGATTTTGCCAGGGTATCATCCACATAATCTTTCATGTTTTTGTGCATCATATCATGAAAGATAGTGGTCATAGCTCTTTGGTAAGTTGCTCCTACATTCTTTAACCCAAATGGCACGATGTTCCAGCAATAGGTTCCCCATGCACATGTGAACGCTATTTTCTCTTGGTCTTCGGGAGCTATTTTAATCTGATTATATCCTGAGAAACCATCCATTAGAGAGTTTATGTCATAGCCCGTTGTCATGTCCACTATCATGTCAATGTTTGGAAGTGGAAAATCATCCTTTGGGCATGCTTTGTTTAAATCTCTAAAATTTGTGCATACACAAATGGACCCATCATGTTTGGAAATTGGTACTATGTTGGAGATCCATTCTGCATAATCGATGGCTCTGATGAATCCAGCTCTCAAATTTTTTTCTAATTCCGCTTTGACAAGGAGAGCTACATGTGGATGCATTTTTCTGAGTCTCTATTTCACTGGTTTGACTCCTGGAGCTATGGATAAGTGATGCATTATAAGATTTGTGTCAAGCCCTGGCATGTCTAAATAGGTCCATGCAAAATTAATTTTCTTCTTTTGTAAGAATTGTATATATGCCTTGGTCTCTTCTTCTAATAAAGACTGAGCAAGATGAACTATTTGAGGAGTTTCTTCTATGTTCAAATTGATTGGTTTTGTTGGCTCAATCAATATTGATGATCTATCCTGAAAATAACTCGGCAAGTTATTAAGTACCCCATCCTTAGGTGCCTCAAAGAGGTTTTCACCCGCAGATGCGTCATCTCTTTTTACTATGTTTGGTTCTGATACCGCCACAAAGTGGTTTTCGCCATCAGACCTATTTTTCTTTCTTTCTTTTTATTATATTTTTAGACTGAGGTACTTAATATCAGGCTCTATCATACTTGTTATTGGTTCACTGGTGGAAGAAGCCACGGGTTCAAGAGCATTTAGATAGCAGGCAATTTCGTAATCATTCTGAAAAGTGAGGAATATAGGCTCTTGATGGCGTTGAGACCAGTCAATTAGGTCATAGTGAACAAGGGGTAGGTCAATGACTGGTTCAATGTTATGTATGTGAAAGGTATTATCTCTGGTGACCATACAATTGGGATTCATCAAGTTTTCTCCTAAGATACCCGAATTAGGACTCATCCTACCAAATGAAGTGTCATCCACTAAGGCAATTTGAGGAGTATAATCCTCTAGTCCTACACTAAGCTCGTTAGCTGCATCGGGTTGGGTACTATAAGCATGGACAACATCCATGTCCAAATCAACTGTTGCATCTGAAACTGAGTCCCATTCATACTCATGGGAGTCTGTGTCTGAATCATCATTTGGGCCTCGTGATGTAGAAGCCTCAAGGTTGGGAAAGGTTTCCCCTTCTCTAGTGTTAGCATTGGTACTATCCGTCACAGCTAGGATAGCAACACTTTCCTTTATCGATCTAGCAGTCATATAGTCACTATCCGTCGCAGCTGGGATAGTAGGACCGTCAAGTATCAAATCTTTTGAATCTCCCCAAAGGAGATTTGTTGAAGGCACCCAATCATCAAACATGTCTTGTTGATTAGAAAGATCAGGTGTGTGGTCTAAATCACTATCACTGTCCATCGCAGTTGGGACAGGAACACCTTTCTTCTTCTTATTTTCAAAACCTAAGCCAACTGTTGACTTATTCTTTCATCCAAAAAGAGCATGGTCAAGAGGCTCAGCTTTAGCATCCAGCCTATGGCTAAGAGGACCATATCCTAGATAACCCATATTCTTAACCAGTGTATACCCTCTCCCATAAGCTTTAGCTGAAGGAGCAAAGTTCTCGTTGTGTTTGTATTTTTCCTCGTGATAGATCCAGTCCCTTACGACAACTTCCTCTTTCTCTTCCTGAATAGGAACCGAAGACTCAACAAATTTTCCAAATAATGTCATTACTGATGACGAAGGTTTCATATTTGGTGATGGTCTCCCATAAGACCTAGGAGAGATTGGCATTTGTGTAAAAGAATCAATTTTATAATCTCCCATCCCAAGATCTATGGTCTTAAACTTCTGCTTGCATTGTTCAAGTGAACTACTAGGACTGTCAGCTTCCCTATTCAAAGGTACATGTGATCCAGCAAAAATGTTATTAACTGACAAAGCACTATCTCCAGGTATGCAAATTTCTACACCATTATGGGGAAACTTAACACACTGGTGATATGTTGATGGGACTGCTTGCATTTTGTGAATCCATGGCCTACCTAGCAAAATGTTGTAGGCTAAAGGTCCAACATCAACAATTTGAAATAAGATATCCTTTTCTACTGGACCAATGCGAATAGGCAAAATGGCCAATCCCTTAGAACTTCTTTCTGCTTCATCATATGCCTTGATTGTGATCTTTTTCCTTGTGTCAATGACGTTCTCAGAATATCCTAGAGCCAGCAACAAACTCATGGTACAAATATTGAGCCCCACACCCCCATCTATCAGTACACGCCTGACACGGGTTTTATGAATCATGACTTCGATGTGTAAGGCCAAGCTATGTGGGTGACTAATGTATTTGTCATCTTCTTTTGAGAAGGTGAGGTAATGAGGGCTAGCTAAATGGTTGACCATATTCTGGAATTGATCAATATCTAAGTTGTTAGGGACACTGGCTGCTCGCAAAGCATCTTCAAGGACACGCTTATGCTTAGGGGACAATTCTAAAAGTTCAAAAATAGATATCTGCACGGGTGTTCATTGTAATTGGTCAATAAGATTATAATTGGAATCAGGACCAACGGCAGATTTAGGAGGAATGCCCTTGGACATGGGCTGCTTAGACTTGCTAGTGCTAGGACCTCTGATAATAATGAGAGCTTGGGCCTGACCTCTAGTGACAGCATTGAGGGACTGGGGCATTCTTCGTGAGTGAGGAGCTCTTATCACCACAGCGGGTCTTTCATTAGTCATAGGAGTTGAGTCCACATCATATCCATAAGGATCTTTCCCTCTCATCATGTTGATGTTATCGTCAGCCACTTCAAGCATGTTAATCACATTTTCAGCATTTGTGTATGTATAGTTGATAGCAGCCTTACCATGCTTGTTGTTAGAATTTTCCCCTTTTTCATATTTGGGCAAGGGTTCCTTAAAAGCCTTATGATCCGCATTAGTTGTTAACCCATCAACTTGTAACCGCCCACTTTCAATGAGGTCTTGGACAAGATGTTTAAGCCTAAAACAATTTTTGATATCATGTCCAATTCCATTGTGGAAGACACAAAAGGCTTTCTCATCCCACCAATGAGGTTTAGGATCGGGTATGCGGTGCTTGGTGGGATCCTGAGGTTGCACCAAATTATGAGCAATTAGTGTTTTGAAAATGTCGGCATAGGAGTCCCCAAGTTTGGTGAATTGTCCCTTTTCCTTCTTGGGTTTCCCTTGATACTTGGATTTATTCTCTTGTTGTCCTGAGGATGCTTGCAGCTTCATGGCTTGTACCACATTGGAGAGATTAAGAACTCCTTCATTCTTAGGTTGTGGTGAGTCAAAAACTCCATCATTGACCACTTGTTTATTCTTGTTCCAATAGGAGTTCTTTTTGTTCTTATAACCATGATTGTTGTTGTTTTGGCCATTGTTGTTATTAGTTGATTTAGCCAAAATTCCTTGTTCTTTTAGGACATCCTCTATGCGACATGCCACTTCGACCATGGTGTCGAAAGAATTAAATGGTATCTTTCTTACCTCATATCTTAATTCTAGCACTAAGTTGCTCACAATGATGTCTATTCTTTCCTCCTCAGGAATTGTCCTAGGATATTTTGAGCACAAACATCTCCATCTTTGTAGGAAAGTGACAAAAGATTCTCCTTGATTTTGTTTAAGCTTGCACAAATCAAGCATTGTGACCGACCTTGATAGATTATAAGCAAAATGCTAAAAAAATCTTTGGACAAGTTCTTTAAATGACTTTACTGGAGGAGTAAGGTTGGTGAACCACTCCATGGCTTGGCCTTTGAGACTCCTTGGAAATAATCTCATCAAGTAGGAGTCTTCATGATGAAAAAGAAAAGCTCATTATGTAGAACTGTCGAACATGGTCATGAGGGTCACCAACACCATCATATTTGTCATAGGTTGGAAACTCAACTTTCTTAGGGAACTCAACCAACACCACACTCTTGTCAATCGGGTTGGGACATATGGAGTCCAAATTAAATGTGCTCTTAGGAGCCCTTATCCTGTCTATATCCTTTTGCATTTGTAAGATCACCTCATCAGTTGAAGGATTCTATTTCTTGATCTTTTGGTGGATGTCAAAATCATATGGAACTTTAGCACCTTTGTTGATAAGGCTTTCTAGGAATTGATCCTTGTTCTGTTCCACATATCGTTCCACATATGCTTGAAAGGATGGTTCTTGCTGCATAGTCATAAAATCCATATGGTCAAATTTGGCATAACTTCCTCCATGTTGTGAGCCATGACATGCTTGTTGGGAGGGTTGCTTTGAATGTCTATGAGGTGATCGTCTCCTATGATGATCATATCTTGAGACCCTTCTTCCTCTAGGACTTGGGGATCGTGAGGGTGTCCTTGATCTTCTTCTAAGACTTGGCGAAGGGGTAGATGGGGGTGAGTTGGTCCCACTATTGGTTCCCCTCCTGTTGAATCGGCTTTGGAGTTGTTGTACATAGAGTCTATCTTCTTCTTCTTGGGGGACTCTTTTCTGTATATCCAACAACGCACGTTCCTCTTCTTCTAATTGTCTGAATTTTCCCTTTTTAGCAGCTTGTTCATCCAAATAGGCTTGCTTCTCCCTCTCAATGCTTCTCAATCTTGTATTTGCATATCGAGAGGTGTCTTTAAGTGGGGAGGATGGTCTCGAATGCCTTATTGCATTGGCTGCATTTATGTGGTGATCACTAGATTCGTTGTTCTAGTCCTCGTGTTGTGACCCTGAATCTGAGTGAGCTTGCTTATGATGTCTCTCGGCTCATTGGTGAGCATCAAAATACCTCACATTGTTGGGAGGTGACCCAGGTAGACTAGCATGAGAAGAACCACCGTACTCTCTTCTATGTCGTTGGAAGATATCCTCCAGAGTTTGATTCATGGCTTCTCTTTGTTGTCGGGTGAAAGTGTAACTCATGTCCATGCTTGATGAAAGTGGTACAAAAGAGGTGCTCACTTCACTAGGATTAGCTTTCGGATTAAAACAAATCTCAGATTCACTCTTAGGTGATTGATCAAAAAGGGGTCCTTTTCCCTTATGGTGTCGACGAGTCTTGACAGGTGGTAACTGGCTAAAGGCAACAGGGGGTCACTTCCCTTGATTGACTTGGTACCTTGTCATAACTGACATGAAAAAAAGATACTCTCAATGATAAGGTGACCTCTCAAAGTGTCAGCGCCAAACTAGGATAATCAAAGTCCTCTATTGTCCAAAGAGAAATGAGAAGATAAAAAAAGGGCTTTACCAACACTGTCAAAGAGGTGCTTCAAATCAAAGGGTGACTAACCTTGCACTTTTGAACCAGGAGGTTGGACTAGGCCAAAATATGATTGAAATTGAGATTTAAATGAAAGCGATTTGGACAATAAGAGCACTAAAATTTTTCAAGAATGTAGCTAACAATCTTAGAGATGAACCTTGGCACCAAGAATGACCTTCTAATTTAACAATTATTCCAAAGTGATTTCATAAATCAGATGATGCTATCTCAGAGGACTAAAACCATAAATTTAGATTCAAGATAGGTCATAAACGTCAGAGCAAGAAGCCTACTCTAAGACCTAACCTGATTAACAGCAACTGAAACTAACCAAATTGCAAGCACGACAAAAATTACCCAGGTGATATACTCCAGGCTACTGGGGTGATATACCTATAACCGCATGATACTTCACCTTATGCCAGGAGATATACCTTATAATAGTCAGGCGATACACTCCAGGTAGGTTGAGCGATAGTCTATCAAGGGTGAACTATCGTGTGATATTTCTTCTCAAGGCAGGTGATATTTTTAGCAAGCGCAAAGTATCACATGATATTTCGCTTTACAGAGTGTGATACTATTGCAGAATTGTTCAACTCTTGACCAGAATTGTGTAAAATTTGCATTTTTGGGTCTACTTGGTCAAAATTTTCAGTCTGAGGGTTGATGTTTTTTATTTTAGTCACAATATCAATAGAATTTTGGTAGGTTTGCAAATAGTGAGGGATCAAACATGTCTCAAAACACTTGAAACAAGGGCAAAAGCAACCTTGCCAAGGCAAACACTTGTGATATCAGAATTGAAAAAGCACCTTATGAATGCTACCGATCGTTTGTATGTGAGAATGTTTATACTGGCCTCACACAATCGAAGACGATTCAAGCAAGTCTATCCTAAAAAGTCAAGGCTCAATACTTACAAACTTAGCCCACAACTTGATGCCCCCTTGCCTCACACCAAGTGGTTACCCACAAGAGATGTTGGCTTTGTCGTGGAAGTGTCAAATGACACAACCAAAGGGACACATATGGTGAGTATCTTAAGGTGATCCGGGTAAACCACTTGGATCAATCCTTGCACTAAGAAGATAAGTGGCTAAACAAGGTGGCTTCTATCTAATGGTTCTTAATAAGGATTTCCGTTCACAACACCCCTCTTGCTCCTCATAAAGGACTAGGACCTCGTGGCCTCAAGAGTACCTTAAACATTCTTGTTCAATATTATCCCCATGGTCGCAATCCCATCAGCTACTCACATCAAACGAAGATAAGTGTTATGTCTACCAAGGTTTTTGGTGTCCTTGATAGCCTTGAGATTATAGTGAGTTGGAATCACTTGCCACCAAAGAAAATGATGACAAGGTTGTCCCCACTTGAGTCGTTACTCTTGATTGCTCAAGAGCAGGCCCGCTAAAAGATTTTTAAACTAAACAAAAATGGATAATTTATGAGGTTCAAAGTTTTTGGTTCACCTCAAAGGTGAAGAGCATACTCCCCTATCTCAAAAGCTTCTCCCAAACACGCCAAGCAAAGAGATTCAATTACTCCCTTCCTTCCAAAACCTTAAGATGGGTCAAGATTTTCTAATTCACCAAAAGGTGAAGAGCATACTTCTCCTACCACCTCAAAATCTCTTTCACAAGGTTTAAAAATTCCTAATACAATTAGTGAATGCCACACTTGAAAGAAAAGCAAATAAACAAGCAAGATTTTTTTTTTATTTTTATGCTTGGGCAGCCCTGCAAAAACTATTAGTAGCCCTCTTTGACATGTATTTTTAGCAAATTTTAAGCAATGAGAGCATGTACAAACACAACTTGTTAGACCAACAAGGTTAGAAAAATCAAAATCCAAATGTAAATATGCAATAAACTGATAGATCCAAGCTAAAAGATGCAGGTTAGACTTATCTAAATACAATAGAATAAACTAGCAAACTAAAATGATCAAATTCAGATGATAAAATTGGAAATGTAGGTCTCTATCAGATCAAGTGATATACCTCAGACTTCACCAGTATCGTGCGACACAGTTTCCTATAGTTGCGTGATATACCTCAGTCTAGGGGATACTCTGCACTATGGGTGGGCGATACTTCGCACGATGCCAGGTGATATACCTCAGTACTGGTGGGCGATTCTTCTCTTACGTGAAGTGTCGCACCGATATATAAAGGCATATCACACCATATTCCTGAGAAGTATCGCACGATACTCTGAGACAAAAAACCAGAACCTGTAAATTTTTTGAAAAATAATCTAAAAAATGATGAAAATGCAATGAAACAAAGGACAAAGCCTATCTACTCTGCCCCACGGTGGGTGCCAGAAATGTACACACTAAAATGGTGCACTTCTATGGATCCTTACATGCAAGGAAACTCAAGAATGAGCCCTCACAAATCGATCCATAGTTCTTTATGCATGGGGTTGCAAGATTATGAATTTGCTCTCAGCTAGAGCTATTGAGCTTGTGACCTTGATAGTCAACCATACAATGAGAGATTCGAATGAGGACAAGGGCAAGAGTGCCAATATCCCCAAAGAATCAAAGTATGCAATGCAAATCTAAATGAGAATGCAAACAATTCTATGGAAATGAAAAGGCAATGCAACTAAGCTATGAAATGGAAAGAACAAGTGTTACAAATCCTTCCTATTAGGCTATGTGAGTTAAATCTATTACATCAAAGGAAACTAAGCTATGAAATGTAGCTAAAATGCAAGAATGAAAGACTAAGAACAATAAGGTTTCCAAAAGCTCCAAAAGTCTCCAAGAATTCGTGCAGCATAAGATTAGTATTCAAAACATGATATCCAAATGGAGGAGAGAGCTTTCCTTTTATAAGAAATGCAAAGGAATGGACCATGGAGATTAAGAGGCAAAAGGTCTTAATCGGCGGTGGAGGTTGAAAGAGGAGCAATCCATGTGCACAAGTATCCTCCAATAGGAAAATAAGAGTTGACTTTATGTCCATATGAGACAAAAAGTGCTTTTCTCTTTGTTATAAAATAAAAATAATACTTTATTTGTGCAACTTAGGATAAGAGGAAAAGTGGGGGCTTTTTTATTTAATAAAAGGGGAGAAAATATTCCTTTTAATTAAATAAAGACTTTAGGATAAAATGGTTAGCCCAAGGATAAAAATCTAATATATGATCGAAATTAAGATTTGATCAAGAAATTGATAATGTTGAAAATATTGATTATTGATAAAACTGATTCGGGGTTGATAAATCAAATAAATGGGGCCCAAAGTCTAGGCGACCATTTTAGGGTGCATACATTTGCCCCTTTTTGACTAATGTGTGATCGATCTGGGAACACATGCAGTCAAAGAAGAATTGAAATGTGAGATCGATCTGGGATCACAAAACAACTCAAATATGAGGTCGATTCGGGATCATATCTGGACAAAGCATAAACAAAGGCCTTTGAACATGAGGTCGATCCGGGATCACATTCAAAGTAAGAGATTAGAATCTCAAATTTTGAGCAAAAGCTCACAAGAGATGTCTGAATCAGGAAAATCAAGGAATCAGGGATGAGAATCCCCTAAATACTGTCCCCTCGGAATCAAAATTGAAATCAAGTAGAGGAGAGATAGAAAATTGATAAAGATTTGATCAAATCAGAATGAACTCACAATCGAATATAAAGGTCAATAGGTTAACCATAAAAACATGCCCCAGCCTGACTGAGAAAGATGCAGTCAAACGTGAGAAAGATGCAGTCAAATGTGAGAAAGGAGGGAATGGAATGAAGATGAATGAAATACTAGAAGGTTTGGAAGATATGGAAATGAAAAAATGACGACGCCCGAACAAAGATCGAAGGATTAGGCCTCAAAAGATTTAGCCAACTGCGTAGAAGAAGGGAAGATTTTGAAACATGATTTTGACTATCAAGATGACCTTTGATTTTGATTTTGAGTCCAAAAATGGATCCAGGACATCGAAATTAGCTAGGGGTGCAATTTTCATGCAATTCTGAGGTGTTTTGAAAATTAGGTCAAAAAGTTAAAATGCTATAAAAGGGGTCAAAATGCCATTTTGAGAATCATTTGGCTTGTAGCGATTTGAGAATCTTGAGAGCTTTAGAGAGAGAAAATATCCTAGCAAGCAGGAGTTCCTATCCACAGGCATCGATTCGAGCACACACGGTTGCACAACCGGCCACCACACTATCCTGCCTCGGTATGTTTTCGAAAAACTCAAGCTTTTTGAGTCATTTTTCGCATTTAATACCTTTTTTAGCACGTTTTTCAAATTTTTAAAATTTCAACTTTTTTAGTTAGGTGATATATTGCGCGATACTTTAGAAGTTTCGTGCCCTTTGGGGAGAAGTGTTGCGTGATACTTCGCGGGTCCCCAAAGTATCGCGCGACCATAGGCACCAGTATCGCACGATACTGGGTGAAAGATTGCACGATACCAGGTGAAGTATCACGCATCCTAAGGTATATCGCCCTGTTATAAGGAGAAGTATCGTGCTATACTTCTCCAAAAAACAATATCGCCCAAGTTAGAAATTTGATATTTGACACATTTTTGAGCAAAAAATGACATGGGTCCAGACAATGTTTACATTTTAGAGATGTTTTATACTGATTTTTAGACATCCATCATGATATGTGCTAACAACTGGCTTGGTTTTTGGCTTACAGGAGGTCTTTCCGGCGCTGATCATCAGAGCGCCGAAGGTGACTGGGTTGCGGTGTGTCCGAGATCTGGATGATCCGGGCAATGTCGATATCAGGGCCATGGGATTCTGGTATTTGTTGAGATTCCCATATATCAGGGCTGACCATGGGTTGTTGACTACTCTTGCCGAGAGATGGCATAGTGAGCACAACCCTTCCACCTGCCTACCAAAGAGGCATCCATTACTCTGGAGGATGTCTACAAGATCCTACGAGTGCCATGCCATGGCGAGCCTGTGAGTATAATCATGTTTTGAGATATAATCATAAATGTAATATTTCCATATGATGAAAACTGACATGATTTGTTTGTTGGCACAGGTGTACTATGATTAGGATGCTACTAAGGGGCGCTAACTGGTCTAGGAGATGTTCCATGATGTTACTATTCTGGACAGGCATGTCAGCTGGGAGAGGCTGATAGATGACTTTGGCAGAGATTATCCAGTGCCATGCATAGTGGCATCTATCATTTCGCAGATCCTGATGACTGACCACAGTCAGAAGGGTTTCCCACTTGGATGGGCTAGATTACTGGTGGATTTGGTAGGCAAGCCTCATCGGATGGCATGGGGTCCTGCCATATTGACAGAGATGTATCACGAGCTACATGAGATTGTATACAGGGACGGTCGGACTTGGGCTTGGGAGCACATCGCTATGGTGTGCCCCAGAGTTCAGCTGAGGGAGAGGAGGTACCCCTTTATATACAGGTACCTAAGATTCATATCACATGCCCATACTGGGGATGTGACATATTATAGGAGGATCCTAGATGAGATAGCCTCTTTCACATGGAGGCCATACAGAGAGGTGAAGGTCTGGGGAGATGCAGCTGATGAGCTGAGCTATATGATGTGCACTCGGCCACTAGTAGGTTGATATGCTGAGATAGTGGAGAGAGTTTGTATCACTTGGGTGTGGTGGTAGTTTGGGAGGTAGCAGTGAGTCTCGATAGAGACTACTACATATGCCAGGGCTAGGGATGAGGAGGTTTATGGGTGGCTACCCATGTTAGACTATCAGCAGGTTGTCGCAGAGATAGCGAGTATCAAGAGTGAGCCCTAGGAGTATTTCCCAGATGTGGCAGATGCGGGGGCTGATGCAGCATACAGGGCAAAGTGATGGAGGGAACCATTCCCTCAGTTTATGATACCAGATGCACAGGTACCAGTACAGGGAGGAGATGGAGGAGACGGCAGGGGGGATGGAGGAGATGCAGGGGATGGAGGGGATGGAGGAGATGGCAGGAGGGGGAGAGGGAGGAGGATGGAGAGAGGAGAGGGATCAGGTGGCTGGAAATGGTTAGGGGGATAGAGATCAGTGATGCTTGAGGATGAGGTGAGACCAGCTTGCTGGCAGGCAGAGGCACAGCAGGACCAGCCTGCGGGTGGAGATGAGCTAAGAGCAAGGATAGAGGCTCTCGAGGCTAAGATGCAGTAGCTCTAGATTACCATAGTAGTGAGAGACCAGCAGCTACTAGATTTGAGAGTCGAGTGAGATCAATAGATAGCTGATCTCAGGGTAGAGATAGCACGTCGTGAGGTGATGGCATAGGCAGATGCGCTAGAGATCTGACGGGAGTCAACAAGAGCAGCATATTATCATGGACTCTCCCTACAAGCTGTTCCAGAGGGTGAGAGAGCACCAAAAGAATTCATGATAAGATCTTGTAGACCTTCATTTTATATTTTGAGTCACTACCTATTAAGTAATCTATAGGTTTATTTAAAGAAATACAATTTATCATTTTGGAGTGTCTTCCATCCTTGTTTATGATAATGGCATGTCATTTAAGAATAGGGAGGTATAACAATTCTTAGAGAAATGTTTGGTTTGTATCTTCTTTTACAACTATGATAATTGCCACTTGAATGTATTGGTATTGAACCATGTAAATGCTTTTCTTCTTGATAATGTCCTCATTTGTTCAAGAAGAAATGCATTCACATGGTTCAATACCAATAGGCAATACATTCAAGTGACAATTACACAAGGGACAGTCACTGTGAGATGTCCTCATTTGTGACAAGGACAGTCACAAATGAGGACATCTCATAGTGACTGTCACTTGTGTAATTGCCACTTGAATGTATTTCTATTCAACCACATTAATGTTTTTCTTCTTGAACAAATGAGGACAGTCACTTTGAAGACAACATGATAATGTACACTCACTGTAAGGATAGTCACACATGAGGACATCTCACAGTGACTGTCCCTTGTGTAATTCCCACTTGAATGTATTGCTATTGAACCACATTAATGCTTTTCTTCTTCAACAAATGAGGATAGTCATTGTAAAGACAACATGATAATGTACACTCACTATAAGGATAGTCACAAATGAGGACATCTCATAGTGACTGTCCCTTGTGTAATTGCCACTTGAATGTATTTCTATTGAACCACATTTATGCTTTTCTTCTTCAACAAATGAGGACAGTCACTCTAAAGACAACATGATAATGTACACTCACTGTAAGTGTACATTATCATGTTTTCTTTATAGTGACTGTCCTCATTCAAGTGGCAATGACACAAGGGATAGTCACTGTGAGAACTTCTCATTTTGTGAAATTACACAAGGTACTTTCTTGTCTACATATGTTGTATACTCAACCTGCAACTCTATTCTTATGCATTATAGTTGGGTGTTTTCTTATGTTGTTTCATGATTGTTTTGTTGGTATTTTTAGGTAATTCAATGGATCTCATTGATGATATTGATGATGAAGATGATATTGAAATAGAAGGAGAGATTATGAGGAGGAGAAGAGTCTTGCCCGTTGTTGTAATTGTTCTTTCCACCCTTGTCGTGTCCATAATGGAGTGTATAAAAAAAGGTAGTCAAAATATGCATAAGCGCACAAGAGATGAAATTCCTTTTTATAACCATGTTATCAACAACAATGAGATAGATTGCCATGACCAAATATGCATGACTAGATGATCCTTCTTTAAACTAGCCAATATTTTAAGGCAAAAAGGAAGCATCAGAGATACAGAATTCCTCATGTTAGAAGAACAATTAGTCATGTTCCTCCATACTCTTGGCCATAATCTAAGGAAACATAAGATTTCCCATAACTTTGGGCACTCTGGAGAGATGGTAAGCCGATACTTCCACAAGGTCTTGAGGGCTATCTTGGCGCTCCATTCAGATTATTTTATACCCCCTGGTCCAAACACTCCTCAGGAAATTAGTGGGAAGACCTATTTTGATCCATTCTTCAAGGTATATCTCCCAGTGGTTTAATTTTGTTTAGAGTTGTAATCCTATTATTGCATGTTCATTAGACCTATGATTTATCTGACTACAGGACTGTGTGGGAGCAATGGATGGATCACATATACCGGTCACTGTCGATGTCAACCTGCAAGCTAAATATCATGATAGAAAAGGCAACTTGTCACAAAATGTTATGGGAGTGTGTTCATTTGATTATAAGTTTCAGTACATCCTTGCTGGTTGGGAAGGGTCTGCTGCAGATAGCCGTGTTCTAGCTTCGGCTTTATCTATAGCTGATCCATTGGTAGTTCCCCCAGGTTTGTAAAATATGATTATATTATTGAAGCATATGAAAAATAAGACTGCGTTATGACAATGACATTTTGTTTTGTTTAGGTAAATATTATTTGGTCGATGCTGGATATCCAAATGTACCAGGATTTCTCGCACCTTATCGGTGCACACACTACCACCTAAAGGAGTTTTCAAGAGCAAACCCAATAAACACCCCACAAGAGTTGTTTAATCATCGACACTACTCACTTAGGAATGTAATAGAGCATACATTTGGGATTTTGAAGCAGCGTTTTCCTATATTGAAGCATATGACGTCTTATCAAATCAAGACACAGACACATATTGTTTTGGCATGTTGCATACTTCACAACTTCATTACGATAGAGGACGACCTTCCATCTGAGGTAGAATTTGAAGAGGAAGATGGTCATGATGGGATAGATGTACCAGTGCTTGAGACATATGGGTTGAGCCAGTGTGAAAGAGATGATTGGGCCAATTTTTGAGATGAAATAGCAAGAAGGATGTGGGAAGACTATAGATCCCGATCTTAGTCGATTGAATAACTATTATGCTAGTGTTTAAACTACTGTTAGATTTCATAAATTTCACAAACTAATACTATACATTAATAAAAGCCGTTATGCCATATTTAGTGTTGTCATGTTATATTCAATGTTGTTATATTTAATGTTGTCATATTATATTTAATATTCTCATGTTATGTTTAATGTTGCTATATTTTATATTTAATGTTTTCATGTTCTATTTAATATTGTCATCTTATGTTTAATGCTGCTATATTTAATGTTGTCATGTTATATTTAATATTGTCATGTTATGTTTAATGTTTCTATATTTAATGTTGTCATGTTATATTTAATATTGTCATGTTATATTTAATGTTGCTATATTTAATGTTTACATCAGGTATGTCTAGGAATGTAAACAAGGACAATCACAAATGAGGACATCTCACAGTGACTGTCCCTTGTGTAATTGCCACTTGAATGTATTGCTAATGAACCACATTAATGCTTTTCTTCTTGAACAAATGAGGACAATCACACAAGGGACAGTCACTGTGAGATGTCCTCATTTGTGACAAGGATAGTCACACATGAGGATAGTCACTGTAAAGACAACATGATAATGTACACTCACTGTAAGATTTTCTCATTTGTGACTATCCTTACAATGAGTGTACATTATCATGTTGTCTTTAGAGTGATTGTCCTCATTTGTGACTGTCCTTATAGTGACTGTACATTATCATGTTGTCTTTAGAGTGACTATCCTCATTTGTGACTATCCTTATAGTGACTGTACATTATCATGTTGCCTTTAGAGTGACTATCCTCATTTGTGATTGTCCTTACAGTGAGTGTGCATCAGGTATGTCTATGGATGGTGATGTTCAAGTTATCTAGGCAACTTCTTCTTCCAAGAAGGTGTTCTGGACAAAACAGATGGAATGCAAGTTGCTAGACTTGCTACAGGAGCAAGTGTAGCTTGGAAAGAAAGCCGAAGGGGGTTTCAAGAAAGAGGCTTGGACAGCCATCGAAAGGAGGTTCAATAATGAGATGAAAATGAAGCTATCGAAGGAAAACTTCAAGAACAAGATGAAAACTTGGAAACAAGGGTATAGAGTTATGAGAGACTTGAGGAATACAAGTGGCTTAGCCTGGAATGAGACTACCCAAACTATGAATGCTGATGATAGTGTTTGGGATGAGTTGTTGAAGGTAACATGGTCTTCAAATCTCCTTTTAAGTTGAATATATCTTTTTAAGTAATGAAGGACCGATAATGAATTCAATTGTTATGCCATGATACAGAGAAAGGATTTTAAAAATGCCAAAATGTATAAGAGGCATCCATTTCAATACTACAATGAATTATCCTGTATTGTTGGGAATGACACAGATGAGGGCACTACAGCTGCAATAGCTCAAGAGATAGAGGAGAATTTCATTGATGATGAAGATTTCAGTTATCATGGTATGGATAATGCATGTTTTGAGACTGTTGCTGATTTGGCTAATGATGATAAGGAATCTATTGGTACACCTACATCAAACCGATCTACTACAAGTGGCAAAGATAACCCTTCAACATCATCAAGGAGGCCAAAGAGGAGGAGGGGAACATTAGAAGACTCATTGGATTTGATTTGTGAAGTGATCAAAGATCTGTTTATAGGCATTACAACAGGCCTTGCACAGCCTCTGACAGTGGATAAATCATCTAGTTTGAGAAATGAGGCAGCGCAGTTGTATAAAGCACTTAAAGCAATCCGTGGCCTTTGCGACTCTACTATAATTGAAGCATACGAAAAATTAATGCATGATCCACAATCAGCGGCATTGTTCTTGACAATGGATGAAGGGGAGAGAATCCAATATATGATATTGAAGTTTGGACTTTAGTTGATTGATGTTTATTAGGTCTTCTGTTTAAAATCAAAACTAACTAATGTTTCTTAACAGTTTGTGAAATCTGCCATTTATAATCTCATTTGTGAAATGTTGCTTTTTGATACCATTTCACTTTTTCGGGCAATGCTTGAAGTTCCTTTATTATTTTTGTATGTAATTACCGATTGTTAACTGTTTCAGGATCATTTACACATTAGGTTATAAATAATTTGTATTCTCTACTGTGGATTAAATGGCTACATAGAATATAGTTTTGAGTTCTCTACTCTGGATTAATTTGTATTCTCTGATGTGGGTTAAATGGACTTGATTTGCTATGGTTTTGAGTAGGCCCTAGGACTGCAGTACTAATCATAGTGAATAATAGGGCAATTTGATGGATTCTGATGCAGGAGCATCCTGGGTGTAAGAGCAATCTTGCATCACCCAAAAATATTTTTATTTTTAAATTCAATAAGGGCTATCCTGTGCAGAGCCGCTATTTATGGAAAGTTACTATTTTTTGGTAATTTTTGTCTGTGCTCAGAATGATCTAATTTCTTTCTTAGAGGTTCATTTTGGTCATATAAGTCTGCCAGTAAAGTTTCATTTCTAGATCAAGTGCATGTTGGAAGATATTGAAGATTTTCGGTATTGGCAGCAGGGTACAGAAACTTTGAACTCAGTTTTGAAGGCTTTAGAGGCCCCGGATGAGGTCGAAAATTCGGGTGACGGTCGCTTGCGCAGGTCAAGCTTGTAGAGCACTTCGCGGCATTTCCGAAATGGGGTTATAATAGCCGATCGGGTCAACTGGTGATGACTTATGGTCTTCGGAAGTTGGGCCACCTGAAATGGCGAAAAATAATTTTCTTCAAAATTTCTGTTCGGGTTTCAAAGGTTATCTTGAGCCGACTATGATGTAATAAAATGTAAAATAAAATAATTCTAAGTTTGGTCGGCCTTATTGGCTAAAATTCTGGAACCTTCCCAGGCGGTGGATAATTGCCTATATAAGGAAGGCTGTATTATTGTCTTAGGCAGTTCAGAATAGTTCTGGGTAGTAGATCTGGGTAATAGTTCAAGGCTTTGTCCTACAGAATATTGTAAGGGAATGCCCATGTGGCTTTGCATATTGTAATTCTGAAAGTTTGTAATTCCACATTTGTGGAGATAATAAGAAGCCAATTTTCTGTTCTTGCATATTATTGTTGTTTCTCTATTTCTGTTATGTGTTTGTGGTATTAAGGGGAGCACCCTTCATCAAGTGGTATCAGAGTAGGAGTTCTTGAGTGTGTAAATAGATCGCCAACTGTGAGGTAGTTTGCACCAGGACCGTGGTTAGGGTTTCAGCGCGCATTGCGAAAATGCCTCCACGAAGAGAACGTGGCGGAAGAGCTGGTGCAGTGACACCTGAGGTTAGAGAGCTGCAGAGACAAGTGCGAGCATTGCAAGAAGAGATTCGCAGAGGAATGAATCTTAATGTCAGAGATGAAAGCGAGGATGAAGCTGAAGAAGAATATCAAGAAGGAGAAGTCGAAATTGTAAACCAGGAGGAAGAAAGACTTTTTCGGGCCATTTCTAAGATTGGGAAAAGACCTAAAATTGAGGTTCCTACATTTTCTGGAAATCTTAACCTAGAAGAATTGATCGACTGGATCAATGAATGTGAGGAATATTTTGAGTATGAAGATGTTGAGGATCCTGATAGGGTCAAATTTGCGAAGGCCAGACTGAAAGGTCATGCGAAGATCTGGTGGCAAGAAATTCAATTGGAGCGAAATAGAAGAGGGAAAGATAAAATCACAAGATGGGATCGAATGGTGGATAAATTGAAGCGACAGTTCATTCCTGTTGATTATGAGCTTGATCTACTAAAGAAAATGTAAAGTTTGAAGCAAGCAGGAAGATCTGTTCAGGAGTATACAGAGGAGTTCTATCGACTTCTCATCAGAACAGGCCATGCAGAAGCTGATAAAGAGAAAGTTGCCCGATACCTTAATGGGTTAAGGCCAAGCATTCAGGAGGAGCTGAATCTGGTTCAAATGAACAGTATTGAAGAGGCATACCAGTTTGCCCTAAAAGTGGAGGAAAAGCTGAACAAGAAGTTTGAGAGCAGACAAAATGGAAGAGGTCACGGTGGACGATCTGGTGGACGGTCATATGGTGGCCGAAATGAAGATCTGAAAAAGAAGGATGAGGCCAGTAGCAGTCAAAATCAGTGAGGAAATAATTTCAATCGCGTCCAGGATCAGAATAATAGAGATCAGAGAGGAAGAGGAAGAGGACAAGGATCTGGAAGAGGTGGCTTCAGTGGAACATGTTTTCACTGTGGAGAAGAAGGTCATAGGGCATTTGAATGTCCTCAGCGCCAAGGCAGAACAGACAGGAGAAATGAAGGCCAGGCCAGAGTTGCACATGTCGATGAAGATGCTAGATCATCAAATTCTGAAGATGATGAAAGAGGAGAAACGCTAATTAACAGAAGAGTCTTGCTGAGTGGTGAGAATGAACCTGAACAAAGGAGGAACCTATTTCGCACTAGATGCAAGTGCGAGGGTAAATGCTGTGATATGATTATCGATAGTGGAAGCACTGACAATCTGGTGTCAGAAGAGATGGTGACAAAGTTGAAGCTCAAGAGACAGAAACACCCACATCCATATAGGATTGCCTGGGTGCAGGATGACCACAAGGTCATGGTCAGTGAATAGTGCCTGGTAAAGTTCAAGATCGGCGGGTACCAAGATGAGGTACTATGTGATATCATCTCTATGGATGCATGTCATATGTTATTGGGTAGACTGTGGCAGTTTGACAGATGTGTTGTACACGATGGTCGTGCGAATACCTATTCCCTGAAAAAGGATGGAGTGCGACATAAGCTAAAGCCATTGAAGGAGACCGAAGAAAAGGTATGTGGTAATGCAAGAATAACATTTGTTGATGGAATGAAATTCCTAGATGGTATGAGGCATGAGCATGTATGTTTTGCTTTAATTCCAAAAGCTGGTAAAGAGGAAGTAGAAGATGTTCCTGTAGAAGTTGCAGATTTGTTGAATGAGTTTCAGGATATTATATCCGATAACGTGCTTGATGGATTACCACCAGTCAAGAAAATCAGTCATCAGATGGACTTGATCCCAGGAGCGAGTTTGCCGAATAAGGCAGCACATAGAATGACACCTGCAGAAAGTGAGGAGTTGAATAGACAAGTACATGAACTATTACAGAAAGGATTGATCTATGAGAGTCTGAGTCCCTGTGCTGTACCAGCGGTATTAGCACCAAAGAAGAATGGAGAATGGAGGATGTGTACAGATTCTAGGGCAATAAACAAGATCACAATCAAGTATAGGTTTCCATTGCCACGAATGGATGATATTATGGACTGTTTGAATGGAGCTATGTATTTCTCAAAGATAGATCTGAAGAGTGGATATCATCAGATTCGGATCAGAGAAGGAGATGAATGGAAGACTGCCTTCAAGACAAAGGAAGGACTATATGAGTGGTTAGTCATGCCTTTTGGGCTAACCAATGCACCGAGCACTTTCATGCGTCTCATGAACGAGGTTCTGAAAGAATTTTTGGGTAAGTTTGTCATTGTTTACCTAGATGATATTTTGATCTTTAGTAAGACATTGGATGAGCATATGATGCATATTCGTATGGTATTTGAGAAGTTGAGAGAAGAGAAATTGTTGATTAATTTGAAGAAGTGCAGTTTTGTGAAGAAAGAGTTGGTGTATTTGGGGTTTGTAGTTTCAGGAGAAGGTCTAAAAATTGGACCCAGAGAAGGTACAGGCTATCCTTGAATGGCCTACTCCAAGGAGTGCTATTGAGGTAAGATCTTTTCATGGTTTGGCTAGCTTTTACAAAAAGTTTATCAAAAATTTTAGCAGTATTTGTGGACCCTTGACTGAAACAATGAGAGGGGATAGAAAAGAGTTTAAGTGGACTAATGGGGCAGAAAAGAGTTTTCAATTGTTGAAACAAAAAGTTACAAAACAACCTGTTTTAGCACTTCCAGATTTTAATAAGGTGTTTCAAGTAGATTGTGATGCTAGTGGTACTGCAATAGGAGCTGTTATGAGCCAAGAAGGTAAACCTGTTGCTTATTTCAGTGAGAAGTTAAATGATGCCAAGAGGAAATATTTTGTTTATGATCAGGAATTTTATGCTATAGTTCAGGCATTAAAGAAGTGGAGACATTATCTGCTTCCTAAGGAGTTTGTTTTGTATACTGATCATCAAGCTTTGCAATATTTGAATAGTCAAGTAAAATTGAATCAAAGGCATTTGAAATGGGTTGAGTTTTTGCAGAGTTATACATTTGTTTTGAAACACAGGAGTGGAAAGTCTAATAGTGTTGTAGATGCTCTTAGCAGAAGGCAACTATTGCTGATAGAAATGCAGATTGAAGTGGTTTAGTTCAAGGAACTCAAGAATTTGTATCCAGAGGATCCTGATTTTGGTGAAGCTTGGAAGGCTTGTACAGAACCTGTTACTCTAGACAGGATGAAATGGATGGATTTTATCATCCAAGATGATATGCTATTCAGAGGGAGTCAGTTGTGCATTCCACGAAGTTCTATGAGGGAGAATCTCATCAAGGAGAAGCATAGCGGAGGATTGGCTGGACATTTTGGTCGTGATAAAACCCTTGGTTTGGTTAGTGAGAATTATTATTGGCCACAGTTACAGCAAGATGTGAAGAAGTTTGTACAGAGTTGCAGAGTATGTCAGATGGCGAAAGGAGTGAAGCAGAATACAGGGTTGTATCAGCCACTACCTGTACCAGAGAAGCCTTGGGAGGATATCAGTATGGACTTTGTTCTTGGTTTACCGAGGACTCCGCGGGGACATGATTCAATTTTTGTGGTGGTTGAGAGATTTTCAAAGATGGCACATTTTATTCCCTGCAAGAAGACTAATGATGCTGTTCATGTAGCAGAATTGTTTTTCAGAGAAGTAGTGAGACTTCATGGTTTGCCAAAGACCATAGTTTCAGATCGGGACACTAAGTTTGTTGGATATTTCTGGCGTACATTGTGGAAGAAGTTGAAGACAGATTTGAAGTTCAGTTCATCACATCATCCACAGACTGATGGACAGACAGAGGTGGTGAATAGGAGTTTGGGAATTTGCTGAGATGTTTGGTTGGAGATAAGCCAATAGGATGGGATTTGATTTTACCACAGGCAGAATTTGCGTACAATAATTCTGTCAATAGAAGTACTGGTAAATCACCATTCTAGATTGTATATGGAAGTAGTCCAAGAAATGCATCTGAATTGAGGAAGATAGATAAAGGAGAAATAAGTAGTGCTGAAGCTGAGGATTTTGCAGAACATTTGAAGAACATCCATGAGGAGGTGAGGAAGCATATTGCCAAGATGAATGCATAGTATAAGGCTAAGGCAGATGTGAAAAGGAGGCATAAGGAATTTTAAGTTGGTGATGAAGTCATGGTTCATTTGCGGAAGGAGCGATTTCCAGTTGGTACATATAACAAGCTGAAAATGAAGAAGTTTGGACCATGCAGGATACTGAAGAAACATGATTCAGGAAATGCATATGAGGTAGAATTGCCTAGTGAGCTGAATATTTCACCAGTGTTTAACATTTCAGATTTGACGGAGTATCATGAAGGAGGTGTTGAAGATGAGATCACAGCAGCACAGTGGAGTATTCCAGCAACTAGTTCAGACACTAAGGAGATCGAAGATATACTGGACAGTCATGTTGGTAGAAGCACAAGGAACAGGACATATGAAGAATATCTGGTTAAATGGAAAGGATGACCTGTTGAAGATTCATCATGGCTAACAAAGGAGGAGGTTAACCATCTTGGTTTTCCTCTGCACACCTGAGTCGTGACAGGGTCACTTCTCAAATTACCCTGGGTGTCTGATGCAGGAGCATCCTGGGTGTAAGAGCAATCTTGCATCACCCAAAAATATTTTTGTTTTTAAATTCAATAAGGGCTATCCTTTGCAGAGCCGCTATTTAATGGAAAGTTACTATTTTTTGGTAATTTTAGTCTGTGCTCAAAATGATCTAATTTCTTTCTTGGAGGTTCATTTTGGTCATATAAGTCTGCCAGTAAAGTTTCATTTCCAGATCAAGTGCATGTTGGAAGATATTGAAGATTTTCAGTATTGGCAGCAGGGTATAGAAACTTTGAACTCAGTTTTGAAGGCTTTAGAGGCCCCGGATGAGGTCAAAAATTTGGGTGACGGGTGCTTGCGCGGGTCAAGCCTGTAGAGTGCTTCACGGCATTTCTGAAATGGGGTTATAATAGCCGATCGGGTCAACTGGTGATGACTTATGGTCTTCGGAAGTTGGGCCACCTGAAATGGCAAAAAATAATTTTCCTCAAAATTTCTGTTCAGGTTTCAAAGGTTATCTTGAGCCGACTATGATGTAATAAAATGTAAAATAAAATAATTCTAAGTTTGGTCGGCCTTATTGGCTAAAATTCTGGAACCTTCCCAGGCGGTGGATAATTGCCTATATAAGGAAGGCTGTATTATTGTCTTAGGCAGTTCAGAATAGTTCTGGGTAGTAGATCTGGGTAATAATTCGAGGCTTTGTCCTACAGAATATTGTAAGGGAATGCCCATGTGGCTTTGCATATTGTAATTCTGAAAGTTTGTAATTCCACATTTGTGGAGATAATAAGAAGCCAATTTTCTGTTCTTGCATATTGTTGTTGTTTCTCTATTTCTGTTATGTGTTTGTGGTATTAAAGGGAGCACCCTTCATCAGATTCGCACATTTAGTTGTTGAAAACTTGATCTCATGATGTTGTAAAGGGATTGAGGATGTTTGGCAATGGTCATTGAAACCTTCTACAGTATTGGAATGCAAGGAAAGGAGTTTTGAGTCTTGTTTTGACCACTGTTCTGTCATAAATCAGTGATCCATTGTGTTTTTATTCCAATCAGTGATCTCTTTTTTGTTCTATCATAAATCAGTGATCCATTGTATTACATGCCTTGTAAATGTTTTAGATCATTTCCAATAGTAGGTATCAAGAGGATCGATGGAATAGCAACTATTTGTATGCATTGTTGTAATGTTGTGTGGCAGTCAGTAGATAATAAATGTTTGTCCCTATAGATTGAACACTAATGTTTGAGTCTTCCTTGACGAGAAAATGCTTGAGAAGTATAATATTTACCTATCTATTGTCAAGGCATCTAGAAGAAACTAATTCCCTGAAGATCTTAAGGTGATTTGTTAGATGATTGTGACCAGGCAGATGGTATGTTGACAGTCCACAGATGGAAGTGTCTTGTTCAATGATCTTTCTCTCCATTAAGACTATGTAATGCAGTATGAAGATATTTAATAGAATGAATGGAATTTCATTGGTTTAAGTTGAACTACTAATCCCTTTTCAAGTGTTGAGAGTTGTGTTGAAGGGTTGTGATTAGTCACTTGTTGACAGAACCTAATAGACTTTTGGAGCATGATGTGTATCAGTTTATCTTAGACAGTGGAAAGACCACTGACATAAAGATATCGTGAGTTGAGTCTAATGAACAAGTGAAGTTATTGTCATCATTGATAGTGATTGTCAAAAGAAGAGAGATTAATATTGTTATATGCCTCTTGAGTTAAGTTGAAGTTCTTGAACTTAGTTTGGGTCAATAGCACCCTTGAATGGTTACAATAGATTCCACAATCTCCTTGATAGCTAGCAGCTAGTTCCATATTAAATTTTAGAATATTCTTCATTGTTACAGAGGTCCATTTCTTCTCTTGGTGATGCATATTAAATTTTAGAATATACATTTTATTGGGAGGATCCATGTTGCTCACTTCTTTTGTCATAACACATTGTTGACATGACAATATTACATATAACATGACAACGTTAAATATAACACGACAACACTACAATATGTCATAACTCATTATGGTTGATTCAGCGTTGCAACTTTTTGTTTTTCTCAATGGATTTTGTTTAATTTTGGGATTGTTGATATAGGTGCATTATTGATATCGGTTTGATGGCTCTTCTCAATGTGCCAAGCTATCCATGTGGTGGTGGGCAGTGCCAGTTGAAGATTTCACAGACAGTGGACAACCCTGGACGACAATATTGGTGTTGTCCAAATAGAAAAAAGGTTGCTAATGTGTATATATTTAATGTTTGTAATGTAAATACTATTTATTATATTTAATGTTTGTAATGTAAATACTATTCATTATATTATAAAAGCTAATGTAGATTGGGCATCACAGGGCTATCATGATTGTGGATACTTTAGGTGGGTCGATGACAACCCATCTACATCTATTCACCCATCTCCAGTCATCCATGATCCAGACATCTGCCCATCTCCAGTCATCCACAATCCAGGATTTGAGTGCAAAAGTTGTGAAGCTAGGGCAAATGAAATTATATTTTTACGATGCCTTCTCTGTATTGTAATTGCATATCTTTTTTGCGACCATATGTGGAGATGAGCTCAAGAATTAGTTAGTTTTGTATTTTGATATTGTAATATGCGGAGATGAGCTCAGGAATTAGTCAGTTTTGTATTTTGATATTGTAATATGCGGAGATGAGCTTAGGAATTAGTCAGTTTTGTATTTTGATATTGTAATATGCGGAGATGAGCTTAGGAATTAGTCAGTTTTGTATTTTGATATTGTAATATGCGGAGATGAGCTCAGGAATTAGTCAATTTTGTATTTTGATATTATAACTAAATATTTTAATATGGATATGGCGTAACTCCTCTTTGACCCAAGTGCGCATATATATGGTCCACATATTTTTTCACAATAATTTTTCATGTTTATGGCTTAGGTGAGCCCAAATCTACTATCAGTCACATGATTTAACATTGTTTTCATGGTTATTGCTTTGTAGAATTCTAACCTAGGTTTGTACAGGAATTTTGAGGTTAACAGAGATATATTATGTATAAACTCATTTAATTGGTCATGTTTTGATCTTGACAAGCATGGATCATTTAGGTAAGAATCAAAGGATGTCATAGAAGGTAATAATAATCAATAAGATTTAAAAAAAAAAACTCATACAAAAGTGAGCAACTGACTATACTTCATTGGTGTACTAACAAAAGCACAAAGTAGTTGTATGTTCTATGTATGCAGTGCCTAGAGACAAAAACAAGAGTTCGGGCATGACAGAGCGTCAAAGACTCATTAGACTAAATTATAACATTGTATCTGCATTATGTAAAATGAGGAATGCCTCATTCAAGTTGTAACACTGTATCTGCATTATGTAAAATGAGGAATGCCTCATTCAAGCTGTAATTTTATATTAGCTCATGACTTTGTGGGGCTAGACCAGAGGTTTTCTCCACCCGGCTCTTTCCTACTGGTGCTCCTATTGAGCTGGGTTGGCAACATTTTGTAAAAAATAAATAATAAAATAAATGACTTGTTTATAAATTTGTGTATTTTGGGTCTACATATTTTATAAATTTGTATAGGATTTTTTTTTTTTATAAAAAAGTTATACAAAATGTTAAAATTTTTATAAACTTATAAACATAATTTTATTTCAAAATATTATAAATATTCAAAATTGCATACAAATGAAATAAAATAAGTATTCAAAAACAAAACAAAATATTATAATATTATTTTATTGCAAAAATAAAATAAATATTCAAAAACAAAATAAAATATTATAATATTATTTTATTGCAAAAATAAAATAAATATTCAAAAACATGAACAAAATGTGAAAAACATCATAACATTTGAAAAAATCACAAATTGTTATAAAGAAATTAAAAAAAAATTCTCATTCAGTGCATATTCCAATTCCAAAATGCGGCACCCAAACGCGGAAAATACATCTTCTCGGTCATCTTCCAGGTGTGTCCAAATGGGTCGAACACATATTCCGGATATCATTTTGAGGATATGATATTCCAGAATTGACTATATCCGGCATTCCGTATGCTTGCGTCCAAACGGGCCCTAAGAGTGGTGAGTTAAAACTCTAGAAGGATAATAAGAATTACAATAACAATACCTCCAACAACAACCATAACAACTAGAATAAGAACTTTTCTAACAACTGTAATTGGTTTGGGTTGAAGAACAACAATAAAGGAGTGGTTAATGACGGTGTTGTTGATTCTAGTAATGTAAAAGTAACTCCCTTTGCTCTCACAAGAACACCTAATCAGGTGTACAATACAAATCACGCTCCCAAAGTGCCTTACAACAACAATACCAATAGTGGCAATTATGGGAAGAATCAAGGAGGTAACAAATCTAACAAATTCTTGGTACCAACCCCCAAAAGGACCTTCACACCTTTGGGTGAACCTCTAGAGAAAGCATTGAGGACTCTCATTGCTAACGAGATCATTAATTTACCTAGCATTCAACCCTATGAGCCACAACACAAGCCCAGCTGGTGGAGTGAGAATAGTCATTGTGAATATCATAGAATTAGAGGGCATAAGACAAATGAGTGCTTACAACTAAAGAACATGGTGCAAGACCTAATTGATAATGGTACAATCACTATTGAAGGACCTCAAGGTAATGAAGATCACACAACATTTAAACAAGCTTTTTATAACTATGAAAAAGGTGAATCATCCAATGGGAATAAGCAAAGTAGAAAAAATATCAATTTTGCGCCTCATTATGATAATCTTATCAATACTATATCCAAGAGTGAACATTTGGTAAATACTATTGTGATCAAGGAACTGCCCCAAAATGAAACATTTAAGGTTATCACTAGGAGGAAGGCTTCAAGGATTACCTTACAAGAGGTTGATCCTAAAACCATGGGCCCTCCACAATCCAACATTTTGGCAAAACAATTGGCTACAACAACAAAACCATATAGTTTGGTGGATCAACTACAAAAGACTCCAGCAAAGATTTCTATCTTGGAGTTATTAAAGTTATCACCAAATCATAAAGAAATCTTAGAGAAGGCATTAGTGGAAAATAATGTTCCTACCAACTTGGATGAGGAGAAGTTTCAGAATATGGTAGGACATCTCATTGCGCCACATTGCCTTTCATTTTCAGACCATGATGACATGTCCATTACCCATCCCCAAAATCTACCATTGCATATAGAAGTCTTGATTGAAAGACATAGGGTCAAGAGAGCTCTCATAGATGAAAGAGCTGGTCTTAACATCTGCACTTTGAGCCTAGTCAAATCTTTAGGATTATCTGAGTCATGCATTGATCCTACAAAAATAATTACCATAAAGGCTTATGATGAAGTAGAAAGAGCTTCAAAAGGCATGATTATATTGCCCATTCAAGTAAACACCAAGTCTTAGATATGAAACTAACTTATAATATCTTAATGGGGAGGCCATGGATCCATGAGATGCAAGCAGTTCTGTCCACCTATCATCAATGCATAAAATTTCCATACATGGGTGAGGAAATCATGATTGGAGGGGATTCAAATCCTTTCCAATATTGTAATGCACTCAAGCCTCTCCATGAATTATTTATTCCGCATAACAGAGAGGGGATTATCCAAAGGGATACCATTGAAGACATTAAAGTGGATAATATTAAGTTAACATTAAGTGCTATTTCTACTTCAAACCCTGCTTGAACTAACTCAACTACATCAACTAAAGGAAAGGAGAAAGTGATTTATGAGGGTCCAACTTCAAATGAAAATTCAGATTAAGCATCTATACCAAAAGTAGAACATTTCAAACCCACCAAAGAAGAGAAAGATAAAGCAAAAGAGGACCAGTACAAAAAAATGAGTGAAATGATGCATACATTTGAAAAAAAATGTAAAATCAAGTCTAAGGGAGTAGGGGAATATTCATTTTCCCTATTCAACTTACCTACATCTCCAAGAACACATGGGAAACTATCCAAACAACATCTTCCTCATAAATATAACTCTTATTTTGTAAGAGAAAGTGACAAGGTGGAATTTGATAAAGAAGAAGATGAAGTCCTCCAATGGCTCTATCATGATGAAAATGATACCTCAAATACTCTCGTGGAGATAATTCAACACATTAACATTCAAACTAAGCAATATGGGAAAGGATTTGAAATAATGCAAAAAATGGGGTACAAGGGAAGATGACCCTTAGGCAAAAGAAATAGATGTTTACTAGAGCCTATTGAACCCTCTTGGAGGTCAAAAGAAGAAAGATCAGGGATAGGCTACTAGCACAAAGGAGAAAGCTCCATCCCCATGCACGATTCATATCCTCAAGTGAACATAGTGGAATCTGATGGGGATAGCGATGATTCCTGAGACTATGAGTGGGATAATTTATCTGATGAATCATGCCATGATAAAGAGATTGTCACCATACATGCTTATGCTAATGTTCCTAGGTAGCAAACTCCAAGGAATGAAGCGCCCATCATATAAGAACTCAATATAGGACAAGAACCCATTAATCGACCATGGATAGAGGAATTTTGGGAACCGTCAGAGGAGGATGATTTGAACATTAGGATTAATTTGTATGTTGTATTTCCGATGCTATTTCCCGTAGAAGTCTTAGAGGACTCAAGTGAAGAGGACTTTGATCCTACTTCCATGGACCATCTCGAGGAAGCTCACATCATAGACCTTAATGATACAATGTATGAGCCATCCAATGAGGTCATGTCCATAAATCCAGTCGATGACACTTTGCCAAAAGAATCCTTACCCTTGATGCATCCTAAACTTATTGATTGGGACATAACCGAGCCAAGTGACTTACTCTATTTCCCAAATGACCAAGCAATGACACAATACCTTAATGCGGTTGAGCCCTCTTTCACCAATGAATTTAGTTTGAACATGATGAGAACAACAGGGGTCCAATCTCTTAATCCAAAAAAAAAATGAAAAAAAAATAAAAAAATGAAAATTTCTAGTGATGAAAACCACTATTTGGCAGCACTAGAACCAAAAAAAATAAAGATAAAGGATGTTTCCTATGGTGAAAACCCAATTGTGGCACCAAAGGAAGAGAGGTTGGATATCCTACCCAAACATGAAGAAGAAAGGTCACCAATTCTCATAGAGCCAATAGAAAAGGTCAACATTAGAACATAATTGGATCCTAAATTCATACACCTAGCAGCGTCACTTACACCTTTAGAAAGAAAGGATTTTATCAAGTTTTTCTAATAAAAACAAGTGAACTTTACATGGTCTTATGCCAACATGCTAGGATTGGATCCCAACTTCATTATGCACTATTTGAATGTTAAACCAAGGGTTAAGCCCATAAAGCAAAAGTTGAGAAAGATGCACCCACATATAGCTCTCCTATTCAAATCCATATTGGAGAAATTGTTGAAGGTGAGGTTTATAAGAGAAATTGCATATGCTAAATGGATATCCAATATTTTATTGGTTGCCAAGCTTGAAAAATCCATTCGTGTATGCACAAAATTTAGAGACTTGAATCTTGCATGTCCTAAAGATGACTTCCCACTTCCTAGCATTGATGCAGTAGTCGACTTGACAGCTGGTCACTCCATGTACTCATTAATGGATGGTTTTAGCAGATAGAATCAGATAAAAATTACACCTGAAGACCAAGAGAAGACAACATTTACCTACCCTTCAGGTACCTTTTGTTGGAACGTAATTCCCTTCAGCCTCAAAAATGTCAAAGCTACATACTGAAGGGCAATGACCACTATTTTCCATGATATGATGCACACCTTTCTAGAAGATTATGTGGATGACATATTGGAAAATTCACACAAAAGAGAAGATCACCTACAAATTCTAGAAAAGATATTCACAAGATTGGAGTAATTCAAAATGAGACTTAATCCAAAAAAATATGCTTTCGGTGTTCAATCTAGCAAGTTATTAGGCTACATAGTTTTCGCTAAAGGCATTAAAATGGATCCTGAAAAGGTCCAAGCCATAATGGATATGGAGATTCCAAAGAGCATAAGTCAAATGAGGTCCCATCAAGGCAAGATTCAATCAATAAGGAGATTTATCTCTCAATTAGCCTAAAAGTGTCATTCATTCACAAGGTTACTACACAAAGACACTATTTTCATGTGGGATGAAGAATGTGACAAAGCCTTTACTTTATTCAAGACTTATTTGATAAATCCACCAATCCTAATGCCACCAATCAAGGGAAAACCATTGCTGTTGTACATATTTGCCATCGAGAGGTCTCTAGGAGTTCTTTTGGCGCAAGAAGATGACCAAGGGAAAGAAAGAGAAATCTACTATTTGAGTAGAACATTGATCAAGTATGAACTCAATTACCCATGGAGAGAGCTTGTCTTTGCATCCCAAAAATTGAGGCATTACATGTTGATGCACAAGGTGAAAATTATTGCAAAAATTGATCCCCTAAAACACTTGCTAAGAAAAACTACCTTAATAGGTAGGATAGTGAAATGGGTCATGATATTAAGTGAGTATGATATTGAGTATGTGGATAGGAAAGCCATAAAAGGAAGATTGATATCAGATCACTTAGCGAAAAACCCATTAATTTATACATAAACCATTCAAGTGGAGTTTCTGGATTCAGCAATTGTCAACATAGAGGCCAAGACATGGAAGTTGTATTTCGATGGATCATATACCCAAGGAGGTTCTAGGGCTGGCATCCAATTGATTACCCTATTAGAATAAATGAGAGGGGGGTGAATAAGTTAATCAATGTCCCAAATCAAAATGTATAATTCAAAACAAATACTTCAACTTCTACTACTCGGTAAACATAAAATACTTTCACTATCTCTGCTTTTACCGATTATCAGTCTAAAACTTATAGTAGTTACTGATCAAATCTAACATGTAATATTCAAAGTATGATAACAAACGAATATCACAATCAACACATAACACAAGAGATTTAATGTGGAAACCCTGTGAAGGGAAAAACCACCTGGGACTGACAACCCAAAAAATATTCACTCTTCTAAAGTGAGGTCGGTGAAGACCCAACCCTGTTAATGGTTTACAAACACATATTTAGGTGTGACCTTGTTAGAGGATTTTAGACCAACCGTTATCATCCAACCAACATTCACTATGGGGTTGATAGGATAACAATGTTCATTTTATGAATGATACATAATAAGACTTTATAGTCCACTCAGTTAAGAGATTTGACTGTGTACAATGGTTAAATATGTAATAGTAGATGATCTGCTTTAACAAAACTTCAATTGCAGATTACAAATCAATATTCAACTCATACAAATCTTTCTAATCAATATAACACTTTAGATTCAATAATGTATCAACTTACTATCCGTCGGTAATTACTCTTTGTCACTTGATAATTGCTCTGCAGCTTGGTTCTCACTAACCAGTATGATCAGAATGCATGAAAACTTGTTCACACAATAATCCTGCAATATCTTCTTCTTCCGGCTCTTTTCATCATGAAATCTCTTGTCTCTTATATAGATGTGAGTAAATCATTTTCTTCTTGTCCATCAAATTTTTCCACTTAATCACCTTCATTGATATTTCCACTTTAAGCTTCCTCAGCTGATGTGTTAATAACATGTTTCAATCTACTCCATTAGATATTCATTTAATTATGTTATCCGTTGATCTTCATAACAAACATTATATGTTACCTTGATTTCATACACTTTCCAGCTCACCAATCTTATCGGCTAAATTGATCATTTAATTCCTTTCTGTTCTACTCAGTTAACAGAGAAATGAGTCGGTGAACACACGTTCATTTAACACTATGCTTGGTATACACTACACTCCGTCGGTGTATACTGAAAAGCTTCATTTACTGACAACACTGCTTTGTGTCTTTCAGCTTTGTTCTTCATCATAGATGAATGCAACATAATAAAGTCAATATCATAAGTTCATAGACTCATCAATAAGTTACTCAATGTGTTCCTTATCCTCATCTGACATATACATCTTCCTCATGTAGATATTTTTGTTCTTCATCTCTTTCACCTTTCTTTAGATGTTTCGGTATAGTAACTTAGAAGATAAGTGTTGTCAAACTAGTTGACAACAATGAAAACATAATACTGATTTAATCATATTACATATCTAATCATCAACTCCTCAGTGATCTTTAATCACAGATTCTTTAATTAGTTTCCAAATCAGTTGTAGTTCATCAATCTCTCCCTTTAGCATTGATGGCATCTTCAAGTAATATGAAATGTACCATACACATACCAAACATGTATTCTACAACTCTGTGAACAAATGTTGTACAATCTCTCCCTAGCTTAATATGTTTAATCACTATGTTACTAAATAGTATTTCATAATATAGCTTTACCATTCTGTAGTTGTGCTCTTTTCAACTCTCTTGTTCCTGCTTCTATTCTTTGTAACTGATCTTCCATACTCTGTTCCTTTCAGATTATCTTTCCTTTTCATATTATTTATCCCTCCATTTGACAACAATGCCAAAGAAACAAATAAACAAATAGCTCTTTAGTAGCTAAGTAACTCTCTATAGTCCAATACAGTCTCTGTATCTCTGTATACTGATATCCCAATCTATTTCAGTTCTCCAAACTTAATCACAACCTTGAACATGATCCAAAGTGTGAACTATGTTGCATCAACATGAATGATGTTCTGATAATATTAGGCTGATGCAACATCCAGATCACCTTAGTGGCTGATAGATAGGGGATGGACCCCAAGTCTAGTCCTAAAGTATTCAAATTTATCCTTCGGTAGAGGCTTTGTAAAGATATCTGCAAGTTGTTCCTTAGATGTAACAAATTCTAACTTCACTTGCTTCTCTTGCACTTGTTCTCTTAAGTAGTGATACTTAGTACATATATGCTTTTTCTTAGAGTGCATCACTGAATTCTTTGAAATATTAATGGCTCTAGTGTTGTCACAGTATATAATCATCAAGTCAGTGATTACCTCATTCATTCCTTCCAACACTTTCTTAATGTATGGAATGTTTGAGCAATTAGTAGTAGTAATAACATACTCTTCTTTAGTTGTAGACCAAGAAATACAAGCTTCTTTTTTTACCTGTCCAAGTTACAAGTCTTTCACCAAAGAAAAATGCTCCTCCTGTGGTGCTTTTTCTATCATCCACATTTCTAGCCCAATCAGCATCGGTGTAAACCTTCAGTTCAAACGTTCCTTCCTTAGGATACCTTAATCCATCATCCTCTATCTTTTTCAGGTATCTTAAGATTATTTTAGTAGCAATCATGTGTGATTTTCTAGGATTAGCAAAAAATCTAGCAACAATTCCCACAACATGTGCTATATTTGGTCTACTCTAAACTACATACATTAACTTACCAATCATGGATCTGTAAAGTATCTGGTTTACCTCTGTAGTTTCATCCTCCTTTGTCAATTTGCATCCAGTAGTCATTGGTGTTCCCATAGGTTTAGCATCATCCATGCCAAATGTCTTCAAGACTTCCTTTTTGTATTTAGATTGTGTGATGAATATCCCGTCACTCTGCTGAATCACTTGTAGTCCTAGAAAGAACTTAATCTCTTCGAACATAGACATTTCAAACTCCTTTTGCATTTCATCAGCAAAGGCTTAACATATATGATCTTGGCCTCTAAAAAAAAGATCATCCACAAATATCTCAACAATAAGAATAGTGTCATCAGTATCACCTTTCATATACAAATTGTTGTTTTCACTGGTTCTAATAAATCCAATACTTAACAAGTATGCAACCTTTCATACTAGGCTCTTAGTGCTTGCTTTAAATGATACAAAGCTTTATGTAATCTACATACTATGTCTTTGTTGTCTGGATCCATGAATCCTTCAGGTTGTTCTATGTAGACCTCTTCTTCAAGTATGCCATTCAGAAATGCTGATTTCACATCCATTTGATAGACTTTGAATTGCTTGTGTGCAGCATATGCAAGTAGAATTCTAACAACTTCTAATCTAGAAATAGGTGCAAATGTTTCACCATAGTCAATGCTTTCTTCCTGTGCATATCCCTTGCATACCAATCTAACTTTGTTTCTTGTGACTTCACCATTTTCATTCAGTTTGTTCCTGAATATCCACTTAGTACTGATATCATTCTTATCTTTAGGTTGGGGTACTAAGGACCAGGTTTTGTTCTTCTCTATTTTCTCTATTTCCTCTTTCATTGCATTAACCCATTCATCATTCTCTAATGCAACTTTCACATTTTTTGGTTCAAATTCACAAACTAGACATGTACCTTGTCTTGCTTTGCTCCTAGTTTGCATTCTAGCTTGTCTGTCTCCAATAATTTGTGTCTCAGGATGATGTCTTCTGACAAATCTAGCCAATACTTGGTTTCTTATTTCTTGTTCATCCTGTTTAGGTTCATTTGCTTGCTCGATAGCTCCATCCTGTTCATTGGTTTGTCTTTACTGTTGTTCTACATTGTTTTTCTACTGACGGGTTATCATAGGTTGCAACTTTGGTAGATACTTTGGTTATTCAATGTAAGTGAATCTACTGTAGTCTTTCGGTTCCTTTCTACTTTCCTCTATGTTCTTGTCATCAAACTCATCAACATGGACATTAGTACTTTCAATTATTTTATTTGTAACCTTATTCAGATATTTATATGCTTTACTTTTAGTGGAATATCCCAAAAATATCCCTTCATCTCCTTTTGAATCAAATTCTCATTTTTCTCATCTTTAGGAATAAAGCATTTACTTCCAAAAATCTTGAAATAACTTATAGTAGGTTTGTGTCCAAACCATAGCTCATAGGGTGTCCGGTTGGTGTCCTTCTTTAGTTGTACTCGGTTAGGAACATATACAGCTATACGGACAGCTTCCCTCCAATATGTCTGAGAAACATTCTTTTGTATCATGAGTGTTCTAGCACATTCAATTATTGACTTGTTCCTTCTTTCAGCAATGCCATTTTGTTGGGGTGTCCTCGGTATAGAGACCTATCTTTTAATACCATGCTCATTACAAAAATTAGTAAATTCATCAGAGATAAATTCACCTCCTCTATTAGATCTTAAGCATTTCAATTCTTTACCATTCTCTTTTTCTACCTTAGCTTTATACCACTTGAACATTTTAAAAGCTTCAAATTTTTCTTCCAAGAACATAATAGTCATTAGTCTAGTATAGTCACCAACAAAAATAATAAAGTATCTATCACCATAATAACTTTGAGTTCTCATAGGACCACAGAGGTCGGTATGAACCAACTCAAGTATCTTCTTTTATGAGTAGTCTTTGCTTTTGAAACTAGACTTAGTCATCTTACCTTTCTGACATTCATGGCACATAGCATGATTAGGTTTTGACAAGTTAGGCAACCCTCTAACTCTTCTCTTTTTGCTAATCTTGCTCATGTTATCAAAGTTCACATGGCATAACCTTTTATGCCACAACCATGCATCTTCATCCTTCATTAACAAACAAGAAGACTGATCAATATCAAGATAAAATAGATTATGTCTGGATTGTGTACTAGTTTCAACAAGTCTTCCTCCATCATCATAAATCTTCACCTTTTGGTTCTCAAAATCAAGTTGGTGGTCTGAATTGTTCAGTTTTGCCACACTTATTAAATTATAGTTCAGTCCATGTACCCAGTATGTATTTTCACATTTTATTCTATCATTAATCATTAGTGAACCTTTACCTCTTACCATATAGGGTGCATCACTTCCCATTCTCATAGATCCTCCATTGTATTCATCAAGTTGATCAAATTTCTGTACATCACCAGTCATATGATGTGTACAACTACTTTCTATGATCCATGTAAAATTTTTGCTTACTTTAGAGATCAATGATGTCTCTTCATGTTTCTCTTCTTTCTATGAGTCATCCTTCATACCAACAAATACAACTTCTATGTCATCATTAGAATCAGATTCAGATTCAATATCTTCGGCTATGTAACATACCTTTTTTCCTTTATCATTATTGTCTCGGTTGTCTCTATTGTTGTGTCGGTAGCCTTTGTTGACTCTTTTGCCATAGCTTCCTTCAGATCAGTCTCTGGATGCATCATCATCTTTCTTATGTGGACATCTAGGAGCAATGTGGCCAACCTCTTTACAATTAAAGCATGCCAAAGGTAGCTTACCTCTATACCTTCGTTTTCCTCTGGGTAATTTTCTAGCCATAAGAGCTTCAAGCTCATCAAGCTCATCATCGGTATTGCTATCACTATCATTAATTTTACTATTCCTGCTAGACTTACCAATCTTTAAAGAAGACATGAAAGTAGATTCAACAGAAGGAACAACACTATTATCAAAGTTATTCAATTCAAAGGTTGTACGCTTACCAATCAGTGTGTCAAGAGTAAGGTTGGATGTAGCCCTTTTTTCATGAATTACAGAGATCCTGATTGCATAAACTGGCAGTAAAGTTATGAGAATCTTGCTTATCACTATTTCATCATCAATAACTCCATTTGATGATCTAATAGCATGTACTACCTCTTTCAGTCTATTTGTGTACTGTATAATGTTCTCACCTTCCTTCATCTTCATATCATTGAATCTGCCTCTTAGGCTTTCAGCTCGGGCTCTTTTAGCATTCAAATCTCCACTATATATTAGAGTTAGTTTGTCCCACATGGCTTTGGCAGTAGTGCATCCCTAAATATCTTCAAATTTGACATTGGTACAGGTAGTAGGAAGTTCCATCATAGTAATATTGTGTTCATGCCTATCTTTCAATTGATCAAGAGTTAAGGGACTAGCGGTCGGTTCAATGTAGCCATTCTCCATCAGCTCTAGTGCAGAATTCCCAATTCTAGATATGTGCAACTTCATTCGGCTTTGCCATACTGCGAAGTTCTCTTTGTTCAATCTTGGCACTTCCCTCTTATACATCTTGAGACCTTTGTGCTAAAGTCCTTAAAACTCTGTTCTAAGCAACCACTACTCTGATACCAATTGTTAGAATAACTAAGAGGGGGGTGAATCAGTTAATCACTATCCAAAATCAAAATATATAATTCAAAACAAATACTTCAACTTCTGCTACTCGGTAAACATAAAATAATTTCATTGTCTGTGCTTTTACTGATTATCAATCTAAAACTTATAGTAGTTACCGATCAAATCTAACATGTAATATGCAAAGTATGATAACAAACAAATATCACAACACATAACACAAGAGATTTAATGTGGAAATCCTGTGAAGGGAAAAACCACTTGGGACCGGCAACCCAAAAATATTCACTCTTCTGAAGTGAGGTTGGTGAAGACCCAACCCTGTTAAAGGTGTACAAACACACTATTAGGTGTGACCTTGTTAGAGGATTTTAGACCAATCGTTATTGTCCAGCCAGCATTCACTATGGGGTTGATAGGATAACAATGTTCATTCTATGAATGATACATAATAAGACTTTATAGTCCACTAGGTTAAGAGATTTGACTTTGTACAATGGTTAAATCTGTAATAGTAGATGATCTTCTTTAACACAACTTCAATTGTAGATTATAGATCAATATTCAGCTCATACAAATCTTTCTAATCAATATAACACTTCAGATTCAATAATGTATCAACTTACTATCTATCGATAATTACTCTCTATTGCTTGGTAATTGATCTGTAGCTCGGTTCTCACTAACTAGTATGATCAGAATGCATGAAAACTTGTTCACGCAATAATCCTACAGTATCTTCTTCTTTTGACTCTTTTCATCATGAAATCTCCAGTCTCTTATATAGATGAGTAAATCATTTTCTTCTTGTCCATCAGATTTTGTTGCTTAATCACCTTCATTGATTTTGCCACTTTAAGCTTCCTTGGCTGATGTGTCAATAACACATTTCAATCTACTCCATTAGATCTTCCTTTAATTATGTTAGCCGTCGATCTTCATAACAAACATTATCTATTACCTTGATTTCATACACTTTCCAGCTCATCAATCTTATCAACTAAATTGATCATTTAATTCCTTTCTGTTCTACTCGGTTAACAAAGAAATGTGTCAGTGAATACACACTCGGTTAAAACTGTGCTCAGTATACACTACACTCTGTCGATGTATACTAAAAAGCTTCATTTACCAACAACACTACTTTGTGTCTTTCAGCTTTGCTCTTCATCATAGATGAATGCAACATAATAAAGTCAATATCATAAGGTCATAGACTCTGAATAGTGGTAAAATGGATTCATGCCTATTCAAATGTAAAGGGGGAAATATAAGACTTATTCTCAAAACCTAAATTCCCCAAGGAAGAGATCCGATTTGATTAACCAAAAGGTTAATGCACAATCGAATCAATTTATGGAAAAGAGTAGGAAGAGAAAGTAAATCCAATATTTCCCTATGTGGAGGATTAAGTTTAGAATATAGAATAATTGAAATACAATTACTAACTTCAAATTAGGGCATATCTGGAAAATGTTGAATTTTGATGTCTGTGTGCACTTTCAGGAAAATCTAAAACCTATCTTGGATTGGAAATGCCGAGACAAAGAAAACCCATAAATCTTTCCTCAAGATGGCTCAGCTTAGGTTTGAACCTCATAAAAGGTCAAATACCACATTCTTTATTTGAAGTCCAATTCAAATTCTGTTCACAAATCCTGGAAGTTTGTCAAAAAGGGTATCCAAATTCACTCGCAGATCCAAAACTCCGCACTTGTACCTGCAAGAAAAGGAGGATTTTTTGTTTTTGTTTGGGGGGTTTGCCTTGGTCAAACCCCAATTTGGAATCAACCTTAATATTGAAATTGAAATAGGAATGCTAGCAAGTAGTATAAATGGATCTAATAATGAAGCTATGCAATTCTATAGATATGCAATTGTATTTTGAATGTAAACAAGTATATTGATATGAAAGCTTGAACAAAAAAATAAATGTAAATCAAACCTCCATGATTATATGCTTGGAATCCACCTTGAGAGAAGAATGAAATGGATCTTGAAGATGAACAAAGGATCTTGAAGGAAGATCACACCATCATGATGGCTAGATCTAGGGTTTGAATGGTAAATCTTGAATGCTTGAACCAAATCCCTTCAATGGCTTGAATGCTTGAATCCTTGATCTTCAATGGAGAACTTGGATAGAGAAGAAGACTTGAATTCTTGAATGGATGCTTGCTTGATCACCTTGAGAGCTTGAGAGTTTGCACATGAAAACTTGAGATGAGATATGAAAACTTGATGTCAAAATGAGAGAGGAAGGCCTCCTTTTATAGTGATCTAGGGCACACTCCTCTAGATGGGCCACCTTGGAGAATTAAATCCCAATTAGGTCCTCACCTTTAGAAAATATACCTAGATTAAATGCAATTAAAGGATTTACCATCCCGAAACCCAAAATGGCCAACCCGAAGGTGGGAAAATAAATCTCCCAAAATCTTGAAGCCCAAAAATTTTGGAAATTGGAATTTTGAAAGAAGGGGTCAAAGTCAAGGCTGGACCTAACCTAGTCAGGGTCTTAGCTCAACCTTGACCCTGGTCCCAAATTGACTCAGAACCAAGTCAGGAGGTCCCGGGGATGCCCAGAAACCTATAAATGATGCCAGAACAGGATAGAATGTCAGTGATAGACATAAAATCCTATGATTATCATGATGAAGGCCAGGAGGATCCATTTCTAAATCCTACCTAGAAAATAGAGCCATGGAAGAGGGAAATTCAAGAGAATCCTTAAGATCCTAGCCCTAATTTCACCTAGAATGAAGAAATCAAGTGCAGGGAAGAAGTGGAAAGCGGGGAGAAAAGCCAAATACATGCAAAGATCAATTCAAGGCATCCAATATGACCCCAAACCACTTACTCAGAGGGCTAAATGCTCTTAACATGGAAGTGCCTCCATTTTAAGATGATACAGACTCATCAACAAGTTACTCAATGTGTTCCTTATCCTCATCTGACATATACATCTTTCTCATGTAGATATTTATGTTCTTCATCTCTTTCACCTTTCTTCAGATGTTTCAATATAGTAGCTTACAAGATAAGTGTTGTCAAACTAGTTGACATCAATGACAGCATAATACTGATTTGATCATATTACATATCTAATCATCAACTCCTCAGTGATCTTTAATCACAAATTCTTCAATTAGTTTCCAAATCAGTTGTAGTTCATCATACCCCTCAATGGTATACCATTCCCAAGTCATACAAGCTTTTGTTCCTGTGTACAAACAAAATAGCAGAATATAAGGCTTTGGTCATTGGGATTAAGATGGCTTTAGAATGGAACATCACCGAACTACAAGTGTTTGGAGACTCTTGATTAATAATCAATCAGATCAATGATGAATGCAATACCAAAGATGAAAAAGTCATGCCATACAAAACTATGATAGATGCTTGGAAAAAGTACTTTTCTTTAATCACTTTTGAGAAAATTCCAAGAGAGAAGAACAGAGCAGCAGATGCCATGGCTACCTTAGCTTCATTATTACAAAAACTAGATTAGAATGAGAGGTACAAATTCTTGGTGGAAGAGTTGGCAAAACTGGCATTTGACCTTCCTGAAACCCAAATCATTGCATTACTCAATGGACATGACTCACCCTGGTATGGCCCTATCTATACTTATCTCAAAGACCAAGTGATACCTATAGACCAATCGCAAGTCCAAAAATGAAATTTCATCCGACAATCAGCCCGTTACATAATCATTTCTGAAACATTGTATCGTAAGGGTCTTGACGAGACGTTAGTTAGATGTCTAGAGGAAGAAGAGTCTAAGTTAGATTTAAGTGAGGTTCATGAGGGCATTTGTGGGTCGCACTCAAGTAGATTAAACCTAGCCAAGAAGATCATATGGGGTATTTCTAGAAAACCTTAGAGAAGGATGCTTGTAACTTTGTGAAGATATGCAGAAAATGGCAATACCATGGTGACATGATACATGTATCGACACAAGAACTACATCCCTTTGTTACACCATGGACATTCTATCAATGGGCATTTGAGTTAATTGGTGTAATCTATCCACCATCTTCCAATAGGCACAATTATATCATCACTACTACAGAGTATTTCACAAAGTGGGTAGAAGTCATTGCTTTAATCATAGGTACGACAAACAGATTTCCATGTTCATACTCAATTACATCATTTGCAGATATAGTATCCCTCATTCCATAATCATAGAAAATGGAAAATAATTCGAAAACAAAGATGTGGATGAACTTTGTGACACATTCCACATTACACATCCTCTTCATCCATTTATTATCCTCAAGGAAATGGACAAGCCGAAGCTACAAATAAGAACATTTTGAAAATATTGAAGAGATCGGTGAATAAGTCAGGAAGAGATTGGCATGTGCAAATCAACCCGGCATTATGGGCCTATAGAACTAGCATTTAGACACCTACAAGTATCATTGTAAGGGTTAACAATAGATGAGGACTATAGAGTTTCCCATATACAACAATTAGAGTTGCTAGAAGAACACCAAATGCAAGCCTATGAGCACTTGAAAGTCTATCAGAATAGGATCTCAAGAAACTACAATAAGCATATCAAACCGAGAGTCTTTCAAGTAGGTGACTTAGTTGTTAGAAATGGGAACACTAAGAGGGGGGCGGTGTGAATCAGTGTTCACTATATTTTATCTTTTTACTTTAATATTTAAACTGAAATTGAATGCTTAAGAACTAAAATAAACATTTTCATAAACATGAAACATGAAATCAACACATGACACCAATATGGTTATGGGGAAACCCAAATAGGTAAAAACCCTGGTGGGAATTGACACCCACTAATATTTTATACTAGTATATTATGATCCTTGTTAGAAGATCCTTAACCCTGTTAGGAGTTGCTTTACAATGCTTTAAGTATAGTAGACCTTGTTAAGGGTCGAACCCTATTATGATTCTTTTAGAATAGTCCCTATTAAGGGAGAAGACACACTCTCCTAGAGCTCACTGCTCAAGTGGTGAAGGCTACAACCTTCTGATCTCAGATACACACTATATCTGTAGGATGAACTGTCACTATGACACTGCTTGTCAGATCAGTTCCTTTGATGCGCCGATGCTTTGACCTCTTGTAAAGCTCTAATACATATTATACTATCTTCACATACTTCTTCTCTACTTATCATAACTCTATCTCAACTTCCATACCGAATACAATGGGTGCATCTCATATTTATACGTGCAAACAAAATAAACAACTAGGTCGGCCCTTAAACCTATTACATACAATGCTTCCAAATGAATTGGATTAAGTGTATTTAAAATCAAACATTTTTACATGTTGGAAACCTAATTACAAAGGCACATAGCCATTACATCATTATAATATAGTCACAATTCAAAATGATAACTGTCAGCTACTTACTCTGTTCTTCACTGGCACACTCTAGCTGTGCAACTTCAACTGACCGTATCTTTCTCATCCTTGCATATTTGATTATGAGCTCATAGACTATGCATGAATATAGTCTAACTAACTTAACTTCTAGGGCACACACCATAACTCAGCCGTACACATGTGCGCTGATGCTCTAAGCTACAGGAACTCTATACGTTGTCCAGTCTTCAACACTTAACCGATTTCTAATCTTCTCATCAAGTGCACTAATTCCAAACTACTATATGACTTTTTTTCCATAATGAAAACACTATATTAATTCATATCCATTAGTATAGCCAACTTTCCAACAATCTCCCCCTTTGTCATTGATGGCAACAAAGGAATATGGCCAAGTTGCTAACTGTCCTTAATACAAAATTTTTTTTATCATCTATACATATACTTATATTTCCCTATACATATTATGATCCATATTCTATACACAACTCCCCCTTTGACATGAATGACAAAGGTGTTGCAAAAAATTGTATCTATACATACTCAACGAGGGAAAACATTCGGATATGCTATCTTAAGGTTCTAGATCTCCTTCTTCCAAAAAGTGATCAAATAGTTTACTATCTGGAGATGGGTGCATTATGCATACTAAAGCTTCTCCATCTTCTTCAAGTCTTAGGAAGGACCTTGATCATATGTTACCATTGTGGTGTCTATGTCCTTGATGTTCTGATTGAGTATATCTAATGAGGGTGCAAGAGCATTTCTGAGCTGTGTTTGCCTTGCCCTGATCTTTGACATTTCTTTTTCTTCCTGATCAATCTTTTCTATTTGTCATTGGTATACATTATTACACATGTTTACATCAGTGGATGTTTCTTTCACTGAACTCTTGACTTTCTCAATCATAGCTAATGCTTCTTTTATTTTCTTGAAGTGGGCATTAGTAAGCTTATCTTGATCCATGCATTCTATAATGATTTTTCTTCCTTGATCTGCAAATTCTTTCAAGGATGATTGACCAGTCTTGAGTGAGCTAAGGTCAAGTGCAAAGTTGTTCACCAATTCATTCAATCTCTCCTTTAGATACTTTTCTTCTACAACTAGGAATGCAGATTCTTCAAGGCTTGAGAAACTACTTTTGAAAAGTGAGATGATTGTACTCACATCATTAACAAAGTGTATCTTTAACACTTTTTTATCCTCTAGCAACAGATTGTTCAAAATGTTTACTGATTCTACTAGGAGGGGATTCCTCATCACTTGCTTTTCTTTGGCTTTCTCCATAGCTAAGATGTTGAACTTAATCAGGTCTTCTTCTCTCCATGAGTCCAAACTAGATGTGTTAGGTGTCAAAGTTGACAACAATGCTACTGAAGGAGTGGTGGGAGTGCTTTCCACCACTTCTTGTTTTACCTTGGTTGACAATTCATTCTTTTTCACTTCCTTTTATCTTTTCTTTTTCTATCTTTTCTTCCTCTTTTTCTATTTTTTATTTTTCTATTTCTTTTTCTTCCATCTTTTCTTCTTCTTTTTCATCATGAATCAATACTTCTTCTTGATGAGTGGGAGGTGTGTTTCTGCATAACATTGCAGCTTCTTGTGTGCTCACAAAAGCTTCCTCAAACTTATCCAAGTCATTGTATGTGGCTGCCATTGCAATCTCTACATTGTCAATGATGATTTTATCATCTTTTTGTGTATCTATCATGGGCGTAGACTTATCTACCTTTGTTTGAGTTTCTACTATAGGTACTGAATCCTGAGGACTTGTAAATGGTATATTGTTGGTCTTTGTTGCTTTGTCTTTCTCACTAGGTGCTTGAGTGATGGGTGCAGAATTAGGTTTCATGTGATACTCTAAGAATACCTTCTCAAAGGCCTTCTTTGTTTCCTTAGATATCATCTCAAAGTCTTTGTTCATAATGTGTAGTGTTCTAATCTTTTTCCTTAAGTGCGGCTTCAACAATTTCAATAACAATGTCTTTTCTTCAATAGAACATATTGGAAGATTGGAATCAAGTGTTTGTTCCGTGATTTTGAAGTCTTCTTTAGTGGCTTTTCTCTTCAAGGTATCCATAATCTTCCATACTTTATTTGGGATAGCTTTCTTCAATTCAAGAACTATCTTCTTGAATTTTATGATGTGTTTGATTAGCATCTCATGAATCTCTAACTTATCAATTTCATGATATTTGTCATAACACTTTGCTATCTGATCTAGCCTTCCTTCTTCTACTACTCTAGTCCTTAACACTTGAAGACTAGGTATGAATCCTACTACTGAAGATGGCTACACATTTTTTAATTTGCTTCTTGTGGCTCCAGTTGAAGGGTGACTTGTGGCAGTTTGTTTTCTCCTCTTGGGCATCATAGGAGATACATCTATGGACTCAATATCAACTATAACAGTGGGCACAGGACTAATATCATCAATTTTATCCTATTTATCCTTTGGATCATTATTCTTCTCAATCTTTACCTTTTTCATCTTGGGATCATCACACTTAGCTTCCACTGTGGATGCACTCTCAATTTCCAAAGCAATCTTTTCTTCCCTTGCTTTGTCTAGGTCTAATTGTTTTACTCCATGAATTCTGAGTATCTTAGACATAATCTCTCAAAGTAATTTTAGTGATTTCCTTGTAAGATATCTATGGCATGGTTGGAATGAAATTGTCCAAATATGAATCTGATACTTTCCCAACTATGTGTAGATACATGTAAATGATCAAAGACCCAAACCTAAATATCTTGGTCTTGTCATGCTTGATTGCCTTAACATTAGCAATCAACTGTGCATGCAAGATCTCACAGAGATTGAATTCCCCATCTTCCTTCAAAAGTCTGATGGTTGCTAGAATTGTGCCCGTAGACACACTATTCATGCTGCTGGTGTGATGAAACCTATATCCAAGTATCATAGACATCAATTTGATGTCTACTTGCTCAATAGGCTCAATTTTCATCCTGTGCCTATCACTCCTTGATTTACATGGTTTCTCAACAATTTTCCTGACATCCTTGCCTACTAGAAGGATGATGCCTGTCTTTGAGATCCCTGTCATCTCATATATTAGGTCACTAGTAATTCTAACTGGCACATCACCTATCCAAAATAGGTCATCATGAATTCTGCTCAAAAGTATTTTAATCCATTTTGTCTCATAGAGTTCATATGTCGTAGCATACTCTACTATGGGGTGATCATTCCACTTCACATATTCATCCAAGAAGGTTTTGTTTGGTCTAAAAATTGTTTCCATGTGTCTCCTTAACCTTTCCAATCCTACTGGTTCCTTCTTGTAGTAGATGTACGCCCTAATGTCTTCCACATGCATAACGCCATAGGCATTTGGGAGAATGCTCCCTCTAAATCATCTAGGGTAGACTTAAATGGATTCTTTTTGAACACATATCTTTTCTTTTCTACAACATCAAATACTATGGGAGTGGCCATCACTTACTTGAGTTACCACTTTCCAAGTGTTCTCCAAGATAATCTGAAGACTTCTAAATCAGCACAGCAAACTAGGGTTTCTGCAACCAATAATTATGTTGCTAATCACTGATAGATCAATCTCCAAGTCTTCACAATAACTTCTAAGGCTCTTTCTACTCTTCAATCACTCTGAATTGGAATGCAATGAGTAATCAAACAACTTTTTGTGTACTTAAAGTTAAAATTCTGCCATTAATGCATGTCGCGTATACTAGGTTGTCACTTCAAAATTTCCAACTTTTGTTCTGCTAAAAATCAGCATGTGCGCTCTTGCATGAAGGTACCTTTATACTCTAAAAGCTTAAGTTCAAAGGTGCATACTCTGAGAGTGAGTATAGCAGGCACGTAGGGGTCTAGAGCTAAATTAGCTCCCCCTATGACCCTGAGGGCCATTCATCCAGATGTAGAGGGTGCGTCCACTGTGGATGCATCCAATACATTCCCATCAACATTGTCCTTCTTTCCTTTTGTCCAAATCAAGCTCATATCCTCTGACGCTTTCACAAACTTGACTTCTCCTTTAGGATCCAAAATTGGTTCTTCGACCTTTTTAGGGCTTTTCTGACTTTGCATCCTTGATCTATAGAACTTTGAGATATGTCCAGCCTTGTTAAAAGAGTGACAAATGACTAGAGGTCTTATATTTCTCAGCGCATTGACATGAATCACCATTCTCCATTGTCTCACTGAGTGACCATTATAGTTACATATCTGACATGTAACATTTTGAGAATTTCTTACATTTGTCTGATTTTGATTTCTCTGATCATGCTGAATCCTATTCTTCTTACTAGTCTTGCAATTCATAGTTCTATGACCAAATTTATTGCATGTATAATAGTAACCATTAAAAGGTCTTACCTTTGTATAGTTCCTTGCAATGTGTCCATGTTTGTTACATGCAAAACAAGTGTGTTCTACTTGCTTGCACTCATTCTTAGGTGGTCCACCATTATCTTTGGTTTGATCTTCAGTCTTCTTAGTATCAGTAGAGTCTTTTTGTCTATCCTTTCTTGCTTGCATGTTGTCAATCCAATTTTGTGCTTCATTATATCCAATACAATTAGTGTCTCCTTTGGTTCTTCTTGCATACAACTGAGATTCTATCAAATTAGAACTGGTGTGTAATTTGTCAATATGATTCTTTGCTTCTTTCAATTTAGACTCCAATCTTTCGTTGCTATTCCTTAGTTCCAAGATTTCCAAGTTAGCTTGCCTTATTTCCTCATTGAGTTGAAGGTTCTCTTTGACTTGTTCATTATAGACTTCTTGATTTTTGATCAACTTATCATCGAATTCTTCAAGTAGTTCTTTTAAAGATGCATTGCCTTCATTCATCTTCTTGACCTTTGCTCCTAGATCATTGTTAGAGCATTCTTTGAAATCCTTTTTTAGCCTTTTGATAACTAATTCTACATCATTGACCTTTTCTTTTAGTTCTTCAATTTCTCTTTCTAATTTTTCTAGATCTTCAAGATTTCTTTTCAAATGTTTCATTTTTGCTTTGTCCATGATCTCCTCAAGTGGTTAAACTTCTTTCCTGAGTACCAAAGCTCTAATACCAATTGTTAGGAATGGGAACACTGAGAGGGGGGGGGGGGTGAATAAGTGTTCACTATATTTTATCTTTTTACCTTAATCTTTAAACTAAACTTGAATGCTTAAGAACTGAAATAAACATTCACATAAACATGAAACATGAAATCAACACATGACACCAATTTGGTTATGGGGAAACCCAAATAGGTAAAAACCCCAATGGGAATCGACACCCACTAATATTTTTTACTAGTATATTATGATCCTTGTTAGAAGATCCTTAACCCTATTAGGAGTTGCTTTACAATGCTTTAAGTATAATAGACCTTGTTAAGGGTCAGACCTTGTTAGGAGTCTTTTACAATAATCCCTGTTAGGGGAGAGGATGCACTATCCTAGAGCTCACTGCTCAAGTAGTGAAGGCAACAACCTTTTGATCTCAGATACACACTATATCTGCAGGATGAATTGTCACTATGAAACTGCTTGTCAAATCAGTTCCTTTGATGCGCCGATGCTTTGACCTCTTGCAAAGCTCTAATACATCTTATACTATCTTTGCATACTTCTTCTCTTCTTATCACAACTCTATCTCAACTTCCATACCAAATAAAATGGGCCCATCTTATATTTATACGTGCATAGAAAATAAACAACTAGGTCGACCCTTAAACCTATTACATATAATGCTAATTATACGGTCATAGACTAAGCATGAATATAGTCTAACTAGCTTAACTTCTAGGGCGCACACCATAACTCAGTCGTATGCACGTGCACTGATGCTCTGAGCTACAAGAACTCTGTACACTGTCCAATCTTCAACACTTAACCAATTTCTTATCTTCTCATCAAGTGTGCTGACTCCAAACTACTATATGAATTTTTTTCCATAATGACAACACTATATTAAGTCATATCCATCAGTATAGCCAAATTTCCAACATTATTACTAAGAGAAAATCCTAAAAATCAAGCCGAAAGAGAAAAGAACGGTAAATGGGAGGCTAATTGGCTTGGTCCATTCATCATTGTTTCTTCATTTGGAATAGGAGCTTATAAATTAGGGGATTGTGATGGAGAAGAGCTACAAGAACCTATCAATAGCATCCATCTAAAGAGGTTCTATACATGAGGTAGATGAAAGAGTATAAAGAGTATCAGATGAAAAGCATCATATTTATTGTATCTAGTGAAAAGTGATCTTGAAAATCCAAAAAAAAAAGAGAAAAAAAAAAGAAAAGAAAAAAAAAAGAAAAAGGTGCCTTGGTGAAAACCTAGCAATAGTCACCTTGGTATCAAAAAAAGAGAAAAAGACCCAAAAGGTGAAAACTTGGTAATCAAGAGCCTTTTGTTCCCTTAAGTCATCTCCTAGTTGCATGTATACATATTGCATTCCCAACATCTCACTTGGAAATCTTCATTGCATCCATCATTTGTGAATAGTCATAATAAAACCCGTCAGCTGCATTGTTGCATTGCCTATTTGGCCTAAGTTTGTCACACGATCACATTTATCACTTGGGGGTAGGAAAGGATTGGATTTTTGGTACAAACAGATTCAATTAGTGCTACATTCGGTCACATCAGAGAGAATTATCAAAGCTTCAGAAGAGAGATTTTTATTGAACCTTTGATGGATATCATTGTTCACACCCAAGTATGTTGATCCTACAACTTGATCCTTGAGCCTTCATTGACTTTATTATTCGGGATTAAAAATTGACAACACTTTAAAGATTAGAATGTTTGGAAATCCTATCTGAAAATCTTGATACATTGCAAAACACTTGAACCTTTCTTTTGATAATCTTTATTGAAATGACTTTTATCATGTTTTTTTAGCTAATCGATGATGTTTCGACTAGATTGGCAATGATGGAGACATGATATTTTCTTTCCTTTGAGTGACTATCTTGAGGGAGATCCATCAACTTAGGTGAATTTGTCTAACGACATGGTCATCAAAGAGCCATCGAGGACTATCACATAAGTGGAGGATTGACCTTTGCTTGTTTACACAAATGGATACCTTGGCTATTTCGATCTTCCATATCTTAATACCAAAATCCACTTGCAACATTTAATCTGTTGAAACCGATATTCATACTCCCATAGTTGGTTATTCAACTAGTGAGGGTTGTACTAGTTTCCAAAAGAGGTTACCAAAAGTGATGAAAAGTGGTATTCATATCATCATGATGTGGTTAGTGATGGTTGTACTTTCTTTAATGGTCCTACAATGCTCAATGATGAAAATATTTCGCTATGGCATTTATTTTGCTAAAAACCTAGTGACACTTAGTTGCATTGCATTGCATTTTCATGTTAGATTAAGTGCATGTTTGTAGTTATTTTTCCAAGGGAAAATAGGTTTAGTTAATCAGCTTGATCAAAAACATTAAAAAAGGGGGTTCAATTAAATGTTTCTCCTTGATTCAAATCAATCACGTGAGATTATCATTTGCATTCATCCATAGCATTAATCATTATTCATTATCCATATATCTAAGAAAAGCAAAAGAGAAAAATCCATTCATCACATATCATTTGCATACATTTAATTATAGACTTGCATACATTGAAAAAATAAAAAACATAGGGGCATTCATATCCATATTTCCATAATAACACATTTGCATCCATACATTGAAAAGAAGAAAAACATATCAAAAATTCATAATCATTGCATCCATCTAACTATATCATACATGAGAAACATTGCATCCATAGCATAATCAAAGTAAATGCATCATAAAACTTCAAATAGTGGCATATAAAGATAATCTCACATGTACACATCAAGAGAATCAAGGAAGTATATCATCATATAAATGTTCATAACATCAGTGATCCATCAAATCAATATAGCAAGATACAATGTCATCAATAGAGGGATACATACAGTTCTGATTAATAAGCATGAAACATGATACAAGTCATCAACATAAGGAGATCCATAAATCAATAATCAAGATCCTCTGGCACTACCAGATCCATCGCTAGTACTTGATGCATCTAGACCCCCATCACCTAGTCTATCCTGAGTAGGAGGAGTCGAACTAGTGCTAGCTATACTGGGCCTCTGAGTCACAAAGGTCATAAACTATTGCATCATAATAGCCACCTAGTCTAATCGGCCAACAATAGTGGATACATCTATCCGTAAAGATTGAACATCCCGTGATAGAGTGTCAATACTAGGAGTAGCCTGAGATGACTGACCCATATCCTCAGACTGAGGAACTTGTGGAGGCACCTACTGTGGAAAAATCTTATCCTGTTGTGCCAATGCAACCCGCTATAACTGAATGAAAGGATCATGTCCTCTAGGAATCTATATAGCAACCTCAATGTGTACCTATCTCTAGGCCCTCTATTGTCTCTATTGTCCCTGTACCAATGCAAGTCTAGGAACAAACCCAAGTCCCTGCTGTACCTACCTGACATCTCTAGCCCTGTCCCTAACATGTCCACCTCTCACCCATGGACCATCTTGTCCTCAACCCATAACCTAAGGAGCTCTTTTTCCTCTCTAACCTCATCATCTCTGACATCTCCTACTACCACCACCATCCCCATCACCATCCCCACCATCATCCCCTCCATCATCCCCTCCATCATCATCATCTGATCTCTCATCACGGCCAGGGATAGGCTCTGCTAGATCTATAAATCAAAGAAATTTGTTCCAACTCCACCAGTCTCTATACTCATGTGACATACCAACATCTACAACATCTACAACAAAAGCCCATGTATAGTATGCCAAACTAGCAATCTAATCGTAGGAAAATTGAAAATCAATCTGAGCTCCACACATAGATCACTCTACCAGAACTTAAGCATATAGTGTAATACCCTGTGGCATATCCTGAATCTTGTGGTATAGCTTGGAAACTAGACTGAAGCAAAATCACTCAATCATAGTCATATATCTAACAATCATCCATTGAGGATAAAATATATATGGGAGCTCATCATCATCCTCCCTCCATCTCTCACAACCTATATATGGTCGCCAATGGACCTGATCAAGATCATCAACAACCCGACACCAATACTCAAGCTTTCCCAGATGATGTTGGACAACCATGCCACCATATAGAAATGCATAAGGGAAACCTCACTGACGGATTTGATCTAACACTAGCCTAGTGATGGGAAGATGCTCCCACACCCATAATTGCAAGATCACTGCACCTACCAACAAAGATGCACTCGACCTATACACCACCTCATGAAAATCAAGGTACGACTATGCAAGGATGCATGAACCCCAATCAAATCACTGAGGTTATGCAAGAAAATCCTCTAAGATCCGGCCCTACCCAACAGAGAAACCATGACTTCACCAGTCAGGAAGCTATAATCTTCCAATCAGAGCACCTAGAACTACTAGAAAAGTGGGAAATGAAGTGAACTATGCCCACATGATCATATAGTCATCAATGGTGTTATCTCCAAACACCTATCTGCACATTGTACTATCATAAAAAGAGTAATAGTACACCATCTCTCCTTGACAAGGAATGTGCAACAATTGATACATGTCCTCTGGCGTGATCATCATCTCTCTGAAAGGTAGATGGAAATTATTGTGGTCAGAGTGCCATCTCTCTGCCACAACTGTAAGGAGACCACGGTTCAGCTGGAACCGCGAGATGTCAAGAAGGAAACTCAGGCCGCACAACTCAATGACATGATACTTTGCTGGGGACAAAGCTTGATTGAGATCGATGATCCATGATGCAACGGTCTATATGTAAATTTTATGAAAATGTGCCTATTTGGAAAAATCAAGTGAATCATATAAGTTTTCTATATCAGTGAATCATTTTAAGTCAATCTATTCTATTAGAATCAAAGTATCAAGCAATGAAACCTAGTACCATTTGTTCGTGTCTCTATGTCTTGAGAGCAAATTATCAGTTATGTAACTACCAGTTTTCACACTAATCAATCAATCCTACCTATGATTTTTTCTATCCTATCAGATTGACAAATCACATTCATTGGTACCATTATCCTGATATCCTAATCACTTGTTTTTTTAAACTACAACAAACCTAACTATCTCAGAAAATCAATCAATCAAGCAGAGTCATCAATTTTAATCAAAAAACCAAGTTTGAGTTTAAAAATTTTCAAAATCCTACAGGCATCATTTGCCTATTACCACACGGTATTTTACCTTACACAGTAAATAAAAGATCATAAGAGGCACTTTATCAATCATACATGTCACTTAATGTTTCACGCAACATTTTAGAACTCTAGGCGGTACTTAATAAGGCTTAGGTGACATAAAAAACCTAGGGTTTTATACGCGTAAAAATATTTATCATTTGGCATGACAACCCTACTACTACGCAATAGTTAAAAATAATTAGGCGACATTTTACCGTATCCTAAGAAACAATTTGACACACAGAGGCGTCGTTAAAATGCATGGATGTGGTGTTTTACAAGCTTACGCGTCATTTAACCTATTTTACGTAGCATTTTACAAAATTTAATCAATGATAACATGAAATAAATGCAATAAATGCCGCAAAAGAGTAATAAATGCACAAAGGAAGGTTTGAAATGAATCACAGGAGGTCAGTAATCCAAAGGCCTCTAATAACGATGACCTCTCTCAAATCAGTGATCGTGAATTGGGACAACCATTGCAATTAGGAAGCAAAGGATCATAGCAAAATCTTAGAAGTCAAAAGTGAAAATGAACAGTAAATCTAGGTTTTTCAACCTATTTAAGCTAATTTGACCTAATTTAGAGGTAAATTTTGACCTATTGACCTAATGTCAACCTATCAATCAAACCGGGGCAATTTGTTGAAATCATTATCATCAATGTTTTTCAGAAATGAAAACATATTGAATCAATCAATCAATAAATCAATCAAATTTTTCAAATCAAACAATCAATATGTTTCATTTTTGAGGAGGCATCAGAGTATCAAATAAAACATCATTGAATCTGGGCATCAAAATTTTTTATTAGTGGGGCACATATCATTTTATCAAATCAAATCAGAGGCATATCATATCAAGCAACAATCAATTTCATATTATGTTATCAAATCAAATCAGTAGTGTATCAACAATCAGGACCTAAAAGTGATCAAGACTAAAAATTTTCTTTGAATTAATGACCTTTGCACATCAATTCAAAGAGGGGCATTTGTAGACATCAAAAAATGGACAAAGTGCTTTAAATCATAAAAATGGCTCAAAATCATCAAAATGCTTTAAATCATGAAAAAGGATCAAATCAATTTTTAAATGGACATTTATAAATCAAACTTGGATAAAATCATCAAATCAAAGGAGAAATTAAATAATGACATCAAATAATTAAATACAAGCTTAAAGGGACGAAATACACTATATAATTGATTTTAATCAAGTAATTGTATGGTTTTAAATCAAAAATCAAAATGAACCTATTCCTTGCATGGCTAAATTAATTAATTGATAGAATTTAATAAATCCTAATATCTTTCAACAAGAATTGAGCAATCAATGAAAATTGAGAACACAAAGCACATGGATCACTCAAAGGAATTGAATCTTGATCACACAAATTCAACTTTGAATCTCATCCACTCAATTTTGTCTTTTTGTTCAAAGCTTTAAGACAAACATTTAAATTGCCCCCCATTTAAAAACAATGTAAAGTTTTTAAATCAACCAAGGCTAAATCATGATTACTTCACTCTACCCCCTAACCTTGGGAATTTACTTTAAATAAGAGGTATTTTATGAGCATAAGAAGCAATTAGAGATTTGAAGAGTAAAGCGTCCTTATTATAGTCAATTCATGAGAAATTAAGAGCATATTGAGAGCATTTATCATTTGCCTTTACATTTTATCATAGCATAATAGAGAATTGTAAGCTAGATTAGGCATATTAGTATCATAGATTTCTCATTTTAGAAGTGTCACTAGTAGGGAATACAAAGTTGAGAGCTCTACTTACCACATCTAATTAGAGAACCATGAGATGTCATGGAGTTTAAATGCATTTCTTAGTTTAAATTTGCATTGTATTTACTTTGAATTGTTAGTTAATAATCCTAATTTCATGAAGGTGTTTATCACTCACACACAGACACCAGGATTTATAGTGGAAACCCAATTTGGGAGAAACCACTTTGTAACATGATACTAATATTTTTCACTCTTCTAAAGTGAGTTATGTGAAAAGCCAACCCTATCAAAGGTTTACAAAACACACTGTTAGGTGTGGACCTGTTAAAGGATTTCAACAACCCTATTAGGAGTGCGCCTTGTTAGAGGACTTAAGTACATTCCATTAGAATGAGACCTTGATTAAAAGATTTATACAATGACTATTAGGTCAACCTTGATTAAAGGATTTAACTGATACAATGATTAGAAAGTAGCAGTAGTATTGATCTAAAAAACATACAACTCACTTTGCAAATAACAGATCCAATTCCGTACACATATGCTGGCTCACTGACTGAGTACCATTTTCATCTCCATCATTGATTTGCTCGAAAATACCTTCAATCAATCACAACTTTGATCAACTTCTTCACCTTTAACCTTTCCACTTTGTCAGTCAATAACATCAACAACTCCAGCATCTCTCTCAACCTCATTCTTAGGCTATCTTATATCTCTTCAATAGATAGCTCTCTCTTTTACCACTTAATCTCCTCCTTAGATCTTAGGTTTAGGTCGAATCCATCAAATCCTTCCGACATTTAAGTTCTTCATCTATCCTTCTAGAAACATCTTCAATCTCCTTATTGAAATCTCAATAAGATGATTTACTATGCATTAAATGCTCCATACACTTTATAAATAAAGTCAAATGTTTTACATAATCCAAGAATTCAACTATGTCGGCTAGAAATCTGAATTCTGCCTCAAATGTAAATTAATGACGCTCGGTCAATATTATGTTCAACTCCTCAGTCATCACTATGCAACTCGGCCACCTCTTCAATTTTCTCACTCGACAAATACTGTCACTCGGAAATAAACTAATGTTTGGTCAACACTAAATTTACTCAGCATATACTGGCTCTCGGTTGACACTAACATCACTCGGCTTAAACTAGATTAATTCACTTTTGCTCAGTTAAGCCTACTTGTTTAGTCTTTCTTCTTACTTAGATAAACAATACATTGTGTTATCATTGTGCCATATAATCAAGTACTCATTAAAGTATCAAGATAACTCAACCTTTCCCTAGGTGCTATTGTTACCAACCTTGACCTAATCCCTCTCATCAACCAATAGATATAATACTTAGATAGCAACTTGTCTTACCAGTTAAGGTTTGACATCAGTGACAATACAACAATTGCTTCAATTGTAGTTTCCAACAATTTTGACAATACTTATCATGATAGTTACAAACATCTAAGCATCTGTTGAAGGAAGAAAAGAGGAAATGAGATATCTACATAAGGAAAAGATGGATACGATAGATAAGGGTAAGGTAAATATTAGGTAACTTATTGGTGAGTCTATGGCTTTATATTATTGACTTGAGCATATTACCTTAATCTATTATGAAGAAGAGATTTGAATTGAACAAGTCTATGTGGTTGGTAAATGAAGACTTTTGTATACACCAAACCAATGTAGTGTATACCGAGTGATCATAATAACCAAGTTAATTATCATTGACATATTTTAGTCTTAACAGAGTATGGATGAAAATATTAACTGCTAAGAACAACTGACTAAAATTGATGAGCTGGATATTGTTATGATTTTGAGGTTAAGGATGAAATTAGTTATGAGATCCACAGCTGACATAATTCAGAGATGATCTAAAGGATGAAAGTGAAACATGTTAGAGACACATATCCCGAAGAAGGTTTAAGCGGCAAAATGGACGAAGGAGATTATGGGGCAAAATTTGATGGCTGATATGAAAATAGTTTACTTGTCTATTTAAGAGATATGAGTTTCATTGTTGACACATGTCAAATAGAAGGAGACTGCAGAGATTTCACATGAAGATTTTATTCATGCATTCCTAATCAAACTAGTTATAGAAAGATCTAAGCTGCAGACATTATTGAGCGTCAGAGAACTATTTACCAAGTGAAGTAAGTTGAGAAATATTGAGGAAGTGAATTGATTAATGATTGGAGGATTTTATGAGCATAGGACAAATCTAAATATTTGCAATTGAGTTTTATTTGAATCAGATCACTACTGTATCAGTTTAACCATTAATTTAGAAAATCTCTTAACCGAGTGAACTTAACAATCTTATTGTACTACCCTATGACATTCGTTGAATGTAAAGTGTTATCTTTTTGACCCCATAGTGAATGCTATTCAAAAGTTAATTATTAGTGATAAATCCTCTAACCAGGTCACACCTAATAGTGTGCATTACAACCTTTAACAGGGTTGGCTCTTTATCGAGCTTACTTTAGAAGAGTGAATTATTTTGGGTTACCGGTCCCAAGTGGTTTTTCCCTTAGCAGGTTTTCCTCGTTAAATCATTATGTTATGTGTTATTTGTTATCATTATTTTTCTATCATACTTTACATACTACATAGTTAATTTAGTCGATAATCAAAGTTTGGATAATTATTGGTATTTGATAAAGTGAACAGACAGATTGATATTTTATGTTACGAGATGCATAAATTGTTGAAACTATTTTTTAAGGTACATCTTTAGGTGTGGTACTATGGGATAACTAATTTAACTAATGCACCCCCCTCTCAGTTATTCTAACAATTGGTATCAGAGCAGTATTGGTTGCTTGGAGGAAAGTTTTAAGGACTTGAGTAGAAAGATCACAAGATGTATAAGATGCAAGTACCTAAGCTAAACAAAGATAACTTATCCACATGCCAAAGCCGGATGAGGATTCACATATCTGTAATCAGAGAATCTGTTATACATTTACTTGACAATGACTACTTAAAACCGAATGTTGGACCTTTGAATCCTGATTAGTTGAGAGACTAACATGAACATAATATTACTATAATAGAGATTGTTGCTGCTCTATTTGATGCTGAATTTGAGGATGTCAAGGATTGCACTACATAGGAGAAAATGTGGGATAAACTTGCTCTAGTTTATGGTGGTGATACATATGTAATGAGAGCTAGAGTTGAAAGCTTGAGAGGTCGATTTGATCACATGAAGATGAAGGAAGGTGAGAACATCACACAATACTCAAACCAAATCAAAGATGTATTCAATGCTATCTGAGGAGTAGGAGGTACTATTTCTAAAGATATTGTGGTAAGTAAGATACTAAGAACCTTGTTGCCTATCTATGTAGTCAAAATATCTGCTATTCATGAAATGAGGTCTGCACCTAATAACACCCTTACTCTTTATAGTTTGATTGGAAATTTAACTAATTTTGAGCTGAATAATTATGACAATAGTGTTTTACCAAGTGTTGAGTCTACTTTTATGTCATCTCTTAAGATTGGTAAATCTAGTAATAAGCATAATATAAAGAATGAAAGTGATAGTGATAGTGAAGATGAGTTTGATGAGCTTGAAGCACTTATGGCCTGGAGACTTAAAAAAGGTAAAGGAATGTGTAAGAGAAAGTTACCTTTAGCTTGTTTTAATTGTAAAGAGATTGGCCATATTGGTACTAGATATCCTAATAGGAAATAGGAAGAGAAAGACAATGACCGATCTGCTGATGGAAAGTTTGCAGAAGGAATAACAGAGGAAATCAACACTACAATAGAGACAACCGAGATTACAAAGACAGGCAAAAAGGCATGTTTTCTTGTCGGAGAAAAATAAGATGACACCGACACTGACATTGATGATAAAATTGAAGTGGTATTTTTTGCAATGAGAGATCATTCAAAAGAGGAGGAAAGTTATGTAGAAACATCCCTTATTTCTAAAGTTAGCAAGAATGATACTTGGATCCTTGATAGTGGCTGTACACATCACATGATTGGTGATGAAGATAATTTTGAACATCTTGAGCACTATAATGGAGGATCATTGAAAATGAGAAATGATACACCTTGTTTAGTGAAAGAAAAAGGCTCTATCTTATTGAATAATTGAATTTGATGTGAAAATACATACTAGGTAAAAGGACTTAACTACAATTTGTTGAGTGTAGCACAACTAAATAACTCAGGTCATCAAGTTGCATTTGAAAGCAAGAAGGTGAAAATCTATGATGAAAATGGAAAGCATGTCAGTACTAAGGACAATCAAAAGGTAATTTATTCTATCTTGAGAATGATGAATCTTCTTGTGTATTGGTGAAGAATGAAGATTCTTGGTTATGGCATAAGAGGCTATGTCATGTAAACTTTTATAACATGATTAAGATCAATAGAAAGAGAAGCGTTAGAGGCTTACCGAGTCTAACCAAACCTAATCATGTTATGTGTAAACTATGTCGGAAAGGAAAGATGACCAAATCAAGTTTTAAAAGTAAAGACTATTCATCTAAAGGTATTTTGGAGTTGGTACACACCAACTTATGTGGTCCTATGAGAACTCAAAGCTACTATGGTGAAAAATATTTTATTTTATTTTTTGATAACTATTCTAGGATGATGATAGTCATGTTCTGAAAAGAAAAATCTGAGGCATTCAAATTGTTTAAATGGTATAAGGCTAAAGTTGAAAAAGAAATCAAGAAAGAATTGAAATGCATAAGATATGATAGAGGAGGTCAATTTATTTCTGATGAATTCACTAATTTATGTAATGAGCATGAAATCAAAACATTGGCTTCCACACCTAGAACACTGCAACAGAATAGAATTACTAAAAGGAGGAACCGATCCATTGTTGATTGTGCCAGAACATTGATGATTAAGAAAAATGTTGCACAAATGTACTGGAAACAGTGAGTTAGCACTGTAGTATATACCCTTGAACTGATTTCAACTAAAGAAAGACACAAACAAGACACCTCATGAGTTATGGTTTGGATATACACCGAATGTAAGTTATTTCAGAATCTTTGGTAGTAGGTGTTATATTTTGAAAGATGATAGGAATGGTAAATTTGACTCTAAAGGTGATGAAGAAATATTTTTTAGGATATTCTACTAAGAGTAAAGCTTATAAATGTTTGAACAAGGCCACTAATAACATGGTAGAAAGTGGTAATGTAAAAGTTGACAAGTTTGCTAAAAAGAATGATGAAGAAAGCATGAAGGAATCAGAAGACTATGGTAGGTTTACATATGTTGAAGATCCAAGCTATCTACTGAAGCCACAAGATGATTCTATCTAGCATCAGAAAAATGCTATCAAGAATTAGCAAATGCAAATTGAGAACTAGGAAGAAGCTACCGAGAAGGAAAATGATCCTGAACCGAATGATGAGAAAAGAAGAGAATAAGTGCTAGCAAGATTTTTAAGAAGATACCATCCATAGAATCAAATAATTGGAGACAAGAAAGCTGGCACAATGACCCAAAGTAAGTTAATAAAAAACACATGCTTAGTTTGTGATTTTGAACCTAAGAATGTTAGGGATGCACATGAAAATGAGGAAATTGAACAGATTGAGAAGAATAAGACATGGACATTAGTACCCAGACCAAAAGATAAAAATGTAATTGGTACTAAGTGGATTTTCAGGAACAAGTTAAATGAAAATGGTGAGGTCACTAGGAATAAGGCAAGACTTGTATGCAAGGGATATGCACAAGAAGAAGGTATAGATTATGGTGAAACCTTTGCACCCATTTCTAGAATGGAAGGAGTCTGGATACTACTTGATATGCTACACATAAGGGATGAAAAGTATATCAAATGGATGTGAAATCAACTTTTCTAAATGAAATTCTTGAGGAGGAGGTCTACATAAAACAACCAGAAAGTTTGTTTGATCCAAATTGGAAGAACATGGTATGTAGACTGCACAAATCTTTGTATGGACTGAACCAAGCACCGAGAGCATGGTATGAAAGACTTCATGCTTATCTGATCAGTATTGGCTTTGTAAGAACTAGTGAAAACAATAATTTGTACATGAAAGGAGAATCTGATGATAATATTTTGATTGCTGAGATATTTGTTGATGATATCATCTTTGGTGGACATGATCTGATTTGTAAATCTTTTGTTGATGAAATGAGAAAGTAAGTTGAGATGTCTGTGTTTGGAGAGATCAAATTCTTTCTAGCTTTGTAGATTATACAACAAAATGATGGGATTTTCATCACTCAATCAAAATACATTAAAGAAGTATTAAAGACTTTTGGTATGGAAGATTCAAAACTAGTAGGAACACTGATGGTAAATGGATGTAAGTTGACAAAGGATTATGAAACTACATAAGTAAATCAGGAACTATTCTGATCTATGATTGGAAAACTGATGTATGTCATACAAAGTAGGCCCAATATTGCACATGCAGTTGGAATTGTGGCAAGATTTTCTGCGAATCCTAAAGATTCACATATGGTTGTAGTTAAAAGAATTTTGAGATACTTGAAAAAGATAGAAGACTATGGTTTATGGTACACAATGGAAGGTAAATTTGAACTCCAAGTTTATACAGATGTAGATTGGGCTGGAAACATTGATGACCGAAAGAGCACAACTGGTGGAGCATTCTTTTTAGGAGAAAGGCTTGTGACTTGGAGAAGCAAGAAACCAACATGCATTTCTCAGTCTACTATTGAAGCAGAGTATGTTGTTGCTCTTGCAAATTGTTCAAATATTTCTTGGATTAAACAAGTGTTGGAAGGAATGAATGAGGTAACACTGACCTAGAGATTATATATTGTGACAACACTAGTGCTATAAATATTTCTAAAAATCATGTGATGCATTAAAAAACAAGTGTTGGAAGGAATGAATGAGGTAATCACTAACCTAGTGATTATATATTGTGACAACACTAGTGCTATAAATATTTCTAAAAATCATGTGATGCATTAAAAAACAAAGCATATATCTATTAAGTATCACTACTTAAGGGAACAAGTTCAAGAGAAGTAGGTGAAACTAGAATTTGTAACATCTAAAGAACAATTTGTTGATATCTTTACCAAACCCTTACCGAAGGACACATTTGAATATTTGAGGACTACACTAGGGGTCCATCCCCTATATACCAAACAACAGAGAATTACTTAGCTGTTGAAGAGATGTATATTTTCTTTTGAATTTTTGTCAAAGGGAGAGAGACTAAATATGAAAAATCAGTTAGTAGAACAAAAAGGGAAGAGAGAATGAATATTGAAATATATGTTGCTGAGAACATATATGGAAAAATATGAGAACTGAAAAAGATGAAATCCATAGTGAGAATCTACATGGAATGTTATTTTGTTTTGTAGTGATTAAACATATTAAATATCAAGCTAGGGAGAGGTTGCCGAGCTACAACATTTACTTACATAGTTGTAGAATACATGTTTGGAATGTGTATGGCATATTTTCATATTGCTTGTGTTTCCATCAATGCCAAAGGGAGAGATTGATGATCTACAACTGATTAAATAAGTCAATATGTTGTCATTAATGTCAACTAGTTTTGATAGTACTTATCATGATAGTTACAAACATCTAAACATTTGTCGAAGGAAGAAAAGATGAAGAAATGAGATATCTACATAAGGAAAAGATGGATATGACAGATCAGGATAAGGTAAACACTAGGTAACTTATTGGTGAGTCCATGGCTTTATATTGTTGAGTTGAGCATGTTAGATTAATCTATTATGAAGAAGAGATTTGAATTGAACAAGTCTATGTGGTCGGTAATTGAAGACTTCTGTATACACCGAGCCAATGCAGTGTATATCAAGTGATAGTAATAACCAAGTTAATTATCACCAACACATTTTAGTATTAATTGAGTATGGATGAAAACATTAAATGCTAAGAACAACTGATTGAAATTGATGAGTTGGATATTGTTATGATTTCGAGGTTAAGAATGAAATTAGTTATGAGATCCACGACTGACATAATTTAGAGATAATCTAAAGGATGAAATTGAAATGTGTTAGAGACACATCTGCCAATGAAGGTTTAAGCGGAAAAATGGATGAAGGAGATTATGAGGCAAAATATGATGGCTGATATGACAATGGTTTTCTTATATATTTAAGCGATATGAGTTTCATTGTTGAAACATGTCGGACAGAAGGAGATTACAAAGATTTCATGTGAAAATTGTATTCATGCATTCCTGATCAAACTGGTTACAGAAAGAACTGAGCTGTAGACATTACCGAGCGTCAGCGAACTATTTACCGAGTGAAGTAAGTTGAGAAATATTGATGAAGTGAATTGATTAATGATCAGAGGATTTTATGAGCATAACATAGATCTGAATATTTGCAATTGACTTGTATTTGAATTAGCCTAGTACTATATCAGTTTAACCATTGATTCAGAAAATCTCTTAATCGAGTGGACTTAATAGTCTTATTGTACTACCCGATGAAATTTATTGAATGTAAAGTGTTATCTTGTTGACCCCACAGTGAATGCTGGTCAAAATTTAACTGTTAGTGATAAATCCTCTAACCAGGTCACACCTAACAGTGTGGATTGTAACCTTTAACGGGGTTGGCTCTTTACCGAGCTCACTTCAGAAGAGTGAATTATTTTGGGTTACCGGTCCTAGGTGGTTTTTCCCTTAGCAAGGTTTCCATGTTAAATCATTATGTTATGTGTTATGATTGTTTTTCTATCATACTTCACATACTGCATGTTTGGTTTAGTGAGTAATCACGGTTTGGATAATTACTGGTATTCAATAAAGTCAACAGACAAATTGATATTTTATGTTACCGAGCTACATAAATTATTGAAATTTTTTTGTAAGGTACATCTTTGGGTATGGGACTGTGGGATAACTGATTCACCCCCCTATCCATTATTCTAACATGGTGTTCAAAATTTTGGAAAACCATCAATAAGGGTATGCATGTTTAATTAAAAAGTTTACCAAAATAATAGAACAATGTGTAATGTACTGAAACTAAAAGAAATAGGTATAGATACCAAATCAAATCTACAATTTTCTAATGCATATTTGGTCCACTTCTGAAAGTGATTTTAAATAATTATCCTCTTTTTATTATCCCTATTCCATTTTAATAGAAATTGATATTTGTGAAAATGGATAGATTTGTATTTAAAAACAATAAAATAACATGTTCAAAATATATAATCAATAGGATTGAAGATTTTAAAGTACAAATACCTAGTGTTCATTCTAGATTGCATGCAAATCTCAAATTGGTGTTTTTGTATGTTTATATGAATCTCAAATTAAATCTTTAAAAGAGAAAAACCATGATAAACATATTTTTTTCATTTTGTTCATTAGTTATTAATTATAATATCTTTTATTGTTACTTGTCTTACTATTTTAATAATATTTTTTGAAACAATAAAATAGATGGATTAATAAAAGAATATAATATTCAAAGTTATTCTTATAAAAGGAAGATAATAATAAAATATAGATTCACATTTTTTTAGTAATAATATTAAAATAAATATGTTTTTTTAAATTTTCAAGCAATGCACTGAACAATATTGGACCTTCAAGGGTTTGTGTAAATGAAGTATCCATAAATAATTTTAAAACAAGAAAATTTCTTTCAAAACACTTTTTTTTAAATGTAGTAGTTGGACGGTGTCTTCAAACCATTGAATTTCTAAGTGACGGTTAGATTGTGTCCACAATTTGTCATTTCCTTCTTGGGCTACTTTTATTTTAAAATTTCTTTAGGGGATAGTTAGATTTTTTGTGTGATTTAAGCTTTTAAGAATCTTACTATTTGATATGAAAAGTTTCTATCTATTTATAGAAGATTTTAATGGATTAAGTACATATTACTTTTTCTCAAGACATTGGGCTAATGATGAAGCTATGGTCATTCGTTGGTTTGTTTCCCTAGCTTTTAGAGTGTGTAATGTGTAGCCAAAGTTGGGGTAATATATTAATATTGAGAAAAATTTACAAAACAATGACAACATATAGCCATGAATATTCTAGGATGGTTGTCAGAGAATATGCCCATCCATTATATTTTACCAAAGTGCATATAGTCCCAAAACCCATAAACAATGAATGTTATTTAAAGATGATAGAAATGTCATTAATATGAATGTATTATAATCCTTCAAGATAAAATATTAATTTACCCTAAGAGAACAACACCAACACTACAAAAATCTCTAAAAGGTTTAAGTCTTTCAATCCGTAGTTGGGGAAAATAGATTAAAATTACCAAAAAGACTTACCTCAATCCTAAATCTCCATCATAAAATTTATTAAGAGAAAATAACCTTTGCAAAATTATCAATCCACATAGGGTTAGAATCAGTGTCAATCCCCACCACATGATGACATAATTAACTACTAATAATAGGGCATTGTTGGTGATGAGCCAATCCTCACTTTTAAAAATTGAGTAGCAAAGGCTACTTGACCACTTGAATGTCTAGATAAAATAATTTGGTTTTGTAGTTGGACCAAGGAATCCCCACAACTAGCTCAATTAGAACCAATATATCTATATCATCCAAAAAAATCTCCTCCTTGAAGACCTACATTAGTAGAAGAAAAGATTGCACCTTAGGTTCTCACACATCTAACGATGAAGAAAGGAACCAAGAGGAAATGCTCATATTGACTTGGTGTCTATTAGTCAAGGTTACAGGTTCTCTACCAAGAACCATTCAGATGGCCTCCATCATTAGAAAACTAGGATTCTTTTAGGTCACCTAGAGTCACTAATTTGTTACATATCCAAGGAAGGACATTTTCCTTTTGTCACTTCAAATCCTGCTAGGATTCTCCATCACTTTGAGTTAGTAAGTCTTTCTACCTTAGTTTATCACTTAAATAGAAGGGCTAATCCAATCCTAACACATAATTATTAATGTCTACTCAAAGAACTCCTTTTATGGAAAATTAAATCTTTCATACTTCTTTTTTTAGATTGTAGGAATCAAGTATAACATGACCTAAAAATTGTAGTTTGTTACGAAAATGTTTTAATGTGACTGATGATGTTGTCACGACAACTCCTCAAGTACCATGTGGGGTGGGGTAATATTCAACCTTGTGACCTCATCCTTTACCATAGGAATCTCTCATCAATCAAGTCAGTCCCCCATCCTATGTCAACATTCTTTAAACTGAGGGGTACCACATCTATTTCTATAAATGTAAGTCGGGTCGATATATTATTGTCCTTACAAGCCAATATGTGAAAGGACTAATCTAAGTATGGGATCCAGTGTTCTAAAATCCCCAAAAATTATTTTTTATGCGAGATATTCCTTCATTGATTGTCATCATACAACTTGCTTGCACAATGTTTAACTTTCCCGCCACCAAAGATGTGTCATCCTGGCTCTGATCCATCAACTACCTTGTTGGCTATTGTATAAGCTTCCATATTTTCCTATATATAGACATGATTGATGGTATACATCTTGAAGAACTTATGGAGCTCCAATATATTGTGCACCAATGCACCAAGTTGCCAATTTCCCCCAGACCCATTTCTCACTACATTTACCACTGGAGAAGATTCCTCTTTGATTTTCTATCTAGTTATATTCAAATCCTTTCAAAATAAAATACCATATAAGAGTGCTTTCATCTTGGCCATATTATTGGTGTCTTCCTCCAATGGTATAATTGTTATCTTTCTAATGACCTCACAATTCCAAAATTTCCTTATGCATGTTCAATTCCTGAAGGGCCAAGGTTCCCTCAAGAGGCACCATAAGAATTTCATTTATACCACCTAGAGTTTGGTAGTTTTTATTAATGTTTTCCCTAGCATCCTCTATTAAAGTACCCCCTTTACCTATAGAGGGAGGAATCTTCAAACCATTCTAATTTTGCCTCATACTCCCATCCCAATCAATGAATTTTCTATTCTTGTGGATATTAAGGGAAATTCTTCCACTAACTACTATATTGCCACATGCACTTTATTGTAAAAGGAACCTAGTTGAATTTATTTTTCTTGAAAGACTCTAGGGTTCCACTCTTTCCAAATCTCCAACCTTAATAGGGATGGACTTGAAATCTACAAACAAATGATGAGATCTATTCAAATTCTAGATGAATAACTTTAGAAAACACATAATTTTTTAATATAATCATTTTTGTAATGTCAATATTTATTTATATTTTACCTTTAATTTCTTATTGATGAATCCCTTGATCCTCCTAGAGCTACAAGTATTTAAACTCTATTTAGACTAGCAAAACTCACTAAGAAACCAAGAACTAGCCACTACATGACTCTTGTTTTAGTTGATACAAAACCAACAAAAAATAAAAGGGTATCTATGCAAGCATCCATACTTGAAATTACTGACAAAAAATATATTAATCTCATTTGACCATCAATAAGTCAATGGTAAAATTTGAAATATTAATCCCTTTTGACAATCTAGAAGGTCCATGATAAAATATTATATTAAAAGATCTTTTCAACATCTAAAGGGTCATAGAAATAATATCAACAAACAATGAATAAGTATCTATGCAAACATATGTACGAGAAATTATAGCGAAATATTACATTAACTTCTTCTAGACATCTAAAAGGTCAATGTTAAAGTTTGAAACATTAATCTCTTTGACTAGCTAGAAGGTCAAGTTTTAAAAAAATAGTAATCTCTTTTGACCATCTAGAATGGCATAGTTTAAACAAAATCAAGAAATAATGAGAAAGTATCCATGTAAACGTATATACTTGAAATTATAGAGTAGTTATGAAAGTATCTCTTTGACTATCTAGAACGTCAATTTTAAAATATTAGATTAATATTTTTGACCATCTAGATTGTCATAGTTGAAACAAAATCAAGAAACAATAAGAAAGTATTTATGCAAGTGTATATACTTGAAATTATATACTAATCATGAAAGTATCACTTTGAAAATATAGAAGGTGAATTTTAAAATATTATATTAATCTGTTTTGACCATTTAGAATGTCATAGTTGAAACAAAATCAAGAAACAATAAGAAATTATCTATGCAAGCATACATACTTGAAATTATAGAGTAATCATGAAAATATCTCTTTGACCATCTAGAAGGTCAGGTTTAAAATATTATAGTAATCAATTTTGACTATCTAGAATGTCATAGTTGAAACAAAATAAAATAATAATAATAATAAATTATCTATAGAATAATCATAAAAGTATCTCTTTCACCATCTAGAAGGTCAATTTTAATATATTATATTAATCTCTTTTCAATGTCATAGTTGAAACGAAATCACCAAACAATATTAAAATATTAATGCTGACGTGAATCTCACTCTCCGTACTCCAACTACGAACAAATATCATTATCTTTTGATTTCGGCTGTCGTGTATTTCAAAATGTTACTGGCTGACATCAATTCCAAAACTTGTTTCCTTCGAATTGCATTGATCTATGATGTTCTATATCTAAATTAGTGTTAAATTAGATTTGAGTTAAGGTTCAATTTTATTTAGTGTTCAGATCATATTTTATATTATGGTTCAATTAAGAATGATATTTAGTAAGATTTAGAGTTTGTTTTGTTTAAAGTAATTATTTATTATTTTATATGTATACTATTTATTATAGCTTATTTGGGTAAAGGTATTAATTCTGTTAAAATTTCTAAGACTGCTAAGTCTACTCTGTTAAGAAATTTCACAACTCTAATCTAAGAATTGTACCCTATTAAAGGATTTATACATATAATCTGTTAAGATCTTCTCGGTTAAGAGACTTATACAATTCTGATCAAATTTTAATCAGTAACAACAAAACGTTTGTCAAATGTGTATCAACAAATACTTGTCAGACTCAATGTGCTATCTCGGTAACTAGGTTCTCTTCTCGGTGCTTGGTTATACCTCACTTAGTGTCTATATTAGCTTTCTCTTTAACTGAAATTCCTTGTTAACTGATGCATTTTATCAACCGCTTTCTTTACCTTACCGACTCATATTTTCAGCCTTACCCAATGACTTTGACAAACATAAAGACTTCCTTAGAACTAATGACAACACAATTGACTCATAGGAGTATCAGACCCAGTGTCTATTAGCTAAGGTTAAAGGTTCTCTACCAAGAACCATCCACATGGCCTCCATCATTAGAAAACTAAGATTCTTGTAGGTCAACTAGAGTCACTAATTCGTTGCATATCCAAGGAAGGACATTGTCCTTTTGTCACTTCAAATCTTGATAGGAGTCTCCATTATTTTGAACTAGTAATTATTTTGACCTTAGTTTCTCACTTATAGAAGGGCTACTTGAGTCACAATACATAATTATAAAGGGCTACTCAAAGAATTCATTTTATGGAAAATTAAATGTGTCACACTTCTCTTTTTAGAGTGTTGGAATCAAATATAACACGACCTTAAAATTGTAGTTTTCCTGGAAAAAATTTTAACGTGACTAATGATGTTGGCATGATAAATCCCTAGGTACCATGTGGGATGGGGGAATATTCAATCTTGTGACCTCATGCTTTACCATAGGAATCTCTCATTAATCGAACCAGTCCCCTAGCCTATGTCAACATTCTTTAAACTAAGGGGTACCATGTCTATTTTTATAAACGTAAGTCGTGTTGATATATTTGTGTCCTTACAAGCCAAGATGTGAAAGGAACAATCTAAGTATGGGATTGATGTGTAGCAATAGACTTCCATAAATCTATATTTTAATATAATCCTAACCCCAATCTAACCTAACTTGAAACCTAACATTAAACTTAACCCCTAACTCTAATTAATCTCTACCTTAAAATCAAAACATAATCTAATTATAATTTAACCTAACCCTACACTTAACCCTTACCTAATTAGACCATAATCCTATATAAATCCTAGGTCAAAATGTAACCCTAATTAAATATTAATCTTAATTAAATTCTAACCCTCATATAATTAGGTCATAACCCTAATTCTAGCCCTAATTGAACTATATTCCTAAACCTAGCTATACCTAAACCCTCGTAATCATCAAACTATATCTACAATCAAACCCTAACTATAATTAAGTTTAACCCTAATCATAACTTAAAGATTTCCCTCTATTGAATTCAACACTAATCTAACCTTAAGTCTAACCCTAATTAATCTAAACCCTAATCCTAACCCTTATCTAAACCCTAAATAAAACCTAATAAAATACTAACCTTAATCATAATTAGAACTCTAACCGTAACCTTAGCCCTAACCCTAAAATTTATATCAATCATAGCACTAGCCATACCTCAAACCCTAACCCTAACCATTATGTAAATCCTAACTATAACCATAACCTCAACCTACTTCTAAACCCTAACCATATTCCTAACCAAAACTATAATTTTAATACTAACCTTAATCTAAATCCTAATGCAAACCCTAACCCTATACATTATATAAACCCTAATACTAAACCTAACCCTAACTATAATCCCAACTCTAACCATAACCATAACCACAACCTAAACTCTAACCCTAACCATACGCAAAAATATTTTAGGATTACTAATCAACACGTAATACAATTAGGGTTAAAAAAAGTAATTATATTATATATATATACTATATATATATATATATATATATATGTATGTATATACATATATATGTATATATGTATATACATATATATATATATGTATATACTTATATAAATATATA